>OZ008367.1:169119999-169216722 GCA_963931995.1 Phaonia tiefii | reverse complement strand
AAGGCAAGGCAAGGCAAGGTAAGGCAAGGCAAGGCAAGGCAAGGCAAGGCAAGGCAAGGCAAGGCAAGGCAAGGCAAGGCAAGGCAAGGCAAGGCAAGGCAAGGCAAGGCAAGGCAAGGCAAGGCAAGGCAAGGCAAGGCAAGGCAAGGCAAGGCAAGGCAAGGCAAGGCAAGGCAAGGCAAGGCAAGGCAAGGCAAGGCAAGGCAAGGCAAGGCAAGGCAAGGCAAGGCAAGGCAAGGCAAGGCAAGGCAAGGCAAGGCAAGGCAAGGCAAGGCAAGGCAAGGCAAGGCAAGGCAAGGCAAGGCAAGGCAAGGCAAGGCAAGGCAAGGCAAGGCAAGGCAAGGCAAGGCAAGGCAAGGCAAGGCAAGGCAAGGCAAGGCAAGGCAAGGCAAGGCAAGGCAAGGCAAGGCAAGGCAAGGCAAGGCAAGGCAAGGCAAGGCAAGGCAAGGCAAGGCAAGGCAAGGCAAGGCAAGGCAAGGCAAGGCAAGGCAAGGCAAGGCAAGGCAAGGCAAGGCAAGGCAAGGCAAGGCAAGGCAAGGCAAGGCAAGGCAAGGCAAGGCAAGGCAAGGCAAGGCAAGGCAAGGCAAGGCAAGGCAAGGCAAGGCAAGGCAAGGCAAGGCAAGGCAAGGCAAGGCAAGGCAAGGCAAGGCAAGGCAAGGCAAGGCAAGGCAAGGCAAGGCAAGGCAAGGCAAGGCAAGGCAAGGCAAGGCAAGGCAAGGCAAGGCAAGGCAAGGCAAGGCAAGGCAAGGCAAGGCAAGGCAAGGCAAGGCAAGGCAAGGCAAGGCAAGGCAAGGCAAGGCAAGGCAAGGCAAGGCAAGGCAAGGCAAGGCAAGGCAAGGCAAGGCAAGGCAAGGCAAGGCAAGGCAAGGCAAGGCAAGGCAAGGCAAGGCAAGGCAAGGCAAGGCAAGGCAAGGCAAGGCAAGGCAAGGCAAGGCAAGGCAAGGCAAGGCAAGGCAAGGCAAGGCAAGGCAAGGCAAGGCAAGGCAAGGCAAGGCAAGGCAAGGCAAGGCAAGGCAAGGCAAGGCAAGGCAAGGCAAGGCAAGGCAAGGCAAGGCAAGGCAAGGCAAGGCAAGGCAAGGCAAGGCAAGGCAAGGCAAGGCAAGGCAAGGCAAGGCAAGGCAAGGCAAGGCAAGGCAAGGCAAGGCAAGGCAAGGCAAGGCAAGGCAAGGCAAGGCAAGGCAAGGCAAGGCAAGGCAAGGCAAGGCAAGGCAAGGCAAGGCAAGGCAAGGCAAGGCAAGGCAAGGCAAGGCAAGGCAAGGCAAGGCAAGGCAAGGCAAGGCAAGGCAAGGCAAGGCAAGGCAAGGCAAGGCAAGGCAAGGCAAGGCAAGGCAAGGCAAGGCAAGGCAAGGCAAGGCAAGGCAAGGCAAGGCAAGGCAAGGCAAGGCAAGGCAAGGCAAGGCAAGGCAAGGCAAGGCAAGGCAAGGCAAGGCAAGGCAAGGCAAGGCAAGGCAAGGCAAGGCAAGGCAAGGCAAGGCAAGGCAAGGCAAGGCAAGGCAAGGCAAGGCAAGGCAAGGCAAGGCAAGGCAAGGCAAGGCAAGGCAAGGCAGGCAAGGCAAGGCAAGGCAAGGCAAGGCAAGGCAAGGCAAGGCAAGGCAAGGCAAGGCAAGGCAAGGCAAGGCAAGGCAAGGCAAGGCAAGGCAAGGCAAGGCAAGGCAAGGCAAGGCAAGGCAAGGCAAGGCAAGGCAAGGCAAGGCAAGGCAAGGCAAGGCAAGGCAAGGCAAGGCAAGGCAAGGCAAGGCAAGGCAAGGCAAGGCAAGGCAAGGCAAGGCAAGGCAAGGCAAGGCAAGGCAAGGCAAGGCAAGGCAAGGCAAGGCAAGGCAAGGCAAGGCAAGGCAAGGCAAGGCAAGGCAAGGCAAGGCAAGGCAAGGCAAGGCAAGGCAAGGCAAGGCAAGGCAAGGCAAGGCAAGGCAAGGCAAGGCAAGGCAAGGCAAGGCAAGGCAAGGCAAGGCAAGGCAAGGCAAGGCAAGGCAAGGCAAGGCAAGGCAAGGCAAGGCAAGGCAAGGCAAGGCAAGGCAAGGCAAGGCAAGGCAAGGCAAGGCAAGGCAAGGCAAGGCAAGGCAAGGCAAGGCAAGGCAAGGCAAGGCAAGGCAAGGCAAGGCAAGGCAAGGCAAGGCAAGGCAAGGCAAGGCAAGGCAAGGCAAGGCAAGGCAAGGCAAGGCAAGGCAAGGCAAGGCAAGGCAAGGCAAGGCAAGGCAAGGCAAGGCAAGGCAAGGCAAGGCAAGGCAAGGCAAGGCAAGGCAAGGCAAGGCAAGGCAAGGCAAGGCAAGGCAAGGCAAGGCAAGGCAAGGCAAGGCAAGGCAAGGCAAGGCAAGGCAAGGCAAGGCAAGGCAAGGCAAGGCAAGGCAAGGCAAGGCAAGGCAAGGCAAGGCAAGGCAAGGCAAGGCAAGGCAAGGCAAGGCAAGGCAAGGCAAGGCAAGGCAAGGCAAGGCAAGGCAAGGCAAGGCAAGGCAAGGCAAGGCAAGGCAAGGCAAGGCAAGGCAAGGCAAGGCAAGGCAAGGCAAGGCAAGGCAAGGCAAGGCAAGGCAAGGCAAGGCAAGGCAAGGCAAGGCAAGGCAAGGCAAGGCAAGGCAAGGCAAGGCAAGGCAAGGCAAGGCAAGGCAAGGCAAGGCAAGGCAAGGCAAGGCAAGGCAAGGCAAGGCAAGGCAAGGCAAGGCAAGGCAAGGCAAGGCAAGGCAAGGCAAGGCAAGGCAAGGCAAGGCAAGGCAAGGCAAGGCAAGGCAAGGCAAGGCAAGGCAAGGCAAGGCAAGGCAAGGCAAGGCAAGGCAAGGCAAGGCAAGGCAAGGCAAGGCAAGGCAAGGCAAGGCAAGGCAAGGCAAGGCAAGGCAAGGCAAGGCAAGGCAAGGCAAGGCAAGGCAAGGCAAGGCAAGGCAAGGCAAGGCAAGGCAAGGCAAGGCAAGGCAAGGCAAGGCAAGGCAAGGCAAGGCAAGGCAAGGCAAGGCAAGGCAAGGCAAGGCAAGGCAAGGCAAGGCAAGGCAAGGCAAGGCAAGGCAAGGCAAGGCAAGGCAAGGCAAGGCAAGGCAAGGCAAGGCAAGGCAAGGCAAGGCAAGGCAAGGCAAGGCAAGGCAAGGCAAGGCAAGGCAAGGCAAGGCAAGGCAAGGCAAGGCAAGGCAAGGCAAGGCAAGGCAAGGCAAGGCAAGGCAAGGCAAGGCAAGGCAAGGCAAGGCAAGGCAAGGCAAGGCAAGGCAAGGCAAGGCAAGGCAAGGCAAGGCAAGGCAAGGCAAGGCAAGGCAAGGCAAGGCAAGGCAAGGCAAGGCAAGGCAAGGCAAGGCAAGGCAAGGCAAGGCAAGGCAAGGCAAGGCAAGGCAAGGCAAGGCAAGGCAAGGCAAGGCAAGGCAAGGCAAGGCAAGGCAAGGCAAGGCAAGGCAAGGCAAGGCAAGGCAAGGCAAGGCAAGGCAAGGCAAGGCAAGGCAAGGCAAGGCAAGGCAAGGCAAGGCAAGGCAAGGCAAGGCAAGGCAAGGCAAGGCAAGGCAAGGCAAGGCAAGGCAAGGCAAGGCAAGGCAAGGCAAGGCAAGGCAAGGCAAGGCAAGGCAAGGCAAGGCAAGGCAAGGCAAGGCAAGGCAAGGCAAGGCAAGGCAAGGCAAGGCAAGGCAAGGCAAGGCAAGGCAAGGCAAGGCAAGGCAAGGCAAGGCAAGGCAAGGCAAGGCAAGGCAAGGCAAGGCAAGGCAAGGCAAGGCAAGGCAAGGCAAGGCAAGGCAAGGCAAGGCAAGGCAAGGCAAGGCAAGGCAAGGCAAGGCAAGGCAAGGCAAGGCAAGGCAAGGCAAGGCAAGGCAAGGCAAGGCAAGGCAAGGCAAGGCAAGGCAAGGCAAGGCAAGGCAAGGCAAGGCAAGGCAAGGCAAGGCAAGGCAAGGCAAGGCAAGGCAAGGCAAGGCAAGGCAAGGCAAGGCAAGGCAAGGCAAGGCAAGGCAAGGCAAGGCAAGGCAAGGCAAGGCAAGGCAAGGCAAGGCAAGGCAAGGCAAGGCAAGGCAAGGCAAGGCAAGGCAAGGCAAGGCAAGGCAAGGCAAGGCAAGGCAAGGCAAGGCAAGGCAAGGCAAGGCAAGGCAAGGCAAGGCAAGGCAAGGCAAGGCAAGGCAAGGCAAGGCAAGGCAAGGCAAGGCAAGGCAAGGCAAGGCAAGGCAAGGCAAGGCAAGGCAAGGCAAGGCAAGGCAAGGCAAGGCAAGGCAAGGCAAGGCAAGGCAAGGCAAGGCAAGGCAAGGCAAGGCAAGGCAAGGCAAGGCAAGGCAAGGCAAGGCAAGGCAAGGCAAGGCAAGGCAAGGCAAGGCAAGGCAAGGCAAGGCAAGGCAAGGCAAGGCAAGGCAAGGCAAGGCAAGGCAAGGCAAGGCAAGGCAAGGCAAGGCAAGGCAAGGCAAGGCAAGGCAAGGCAAGGCAAGGCAAGGCAAGGCAAGGCAAGGCAAGGCAAGGCAAGGCAAGGCAAGGCAAGGCAAGGCAAGGCAAGGCAAGGCAAGGCAAGGCAAGGCAAGGCAAGGCAAGGCAAGGCAAGGCAAGGCAAGGCAAGGCAAGGCAAGGCAAGGCAAGGCAAGGCAAGGCAAGGCAAGGCAAGGCAAGGCAAGGCAAGGCAAGGCAAGGCAAGGCAAGGCAAGGCAAGGCAAGGCAAGGCAAGGCAAGGCAAGGCAAGGCAAGGCAAGGCAAGGCAAGGCAAGGCAAGGCAAGGCAAGGCAAGGCAAGGCAAGGCAAGGCAAGGCAAGGCAAGGCAAGGCAAGGCAAGGCAAGGCAAGGCAAGGCAAGGCAAGGCAAGGCAAGGCAAGGCAAGGCAAGGCAAGGCAAGGCAAGGCAAGGCAAGGCAAGGCAAGGCAAGGCAAGGCAAGGCAAGGCAAGGCAAGGCAAGGCAAGGCAAGGCAAGGCAAGGCAAGGCAAGGCAAGGCAAGGCAAGGCAAGGCAAGGCAAGGCAAGGCAAGGCAAGGCAAGGCAAGGCAAGGCAAGGCAAGGCAAGGCAAGGCAAGGCAAGGCAAGGCAAGGCAAGGCAAGGCAAGGCAAGGCAAGGCAAGGCAAGGCAAGGCAAGGCAAGGCAAGGCAAGGCAAGGCAAGGCAAGGCAAGGCAAGGCAAGGCAAGGCAAGGCAAGGCAAGGCAAGGCAAGGCAAGGCAAGGCAAGGCAAGGCAAGGCAAGGCAAGGCAAGGCAAGGCAAGGCAAGGCAAGGCAAGGCAAGGCAAGGCAAGGCAAGGCAAGGCAAGGCAAGGCAAGGCAAGGCAAGGCAAGGCAAGGCAAGGCAAGGCAAGGCAAGGCAAGGCAAGGCAAGGCAAGGCAAGGCAAGGCAAGGCAAGGCAAGGCAAGGCAAGGCAAGGCAAGGCAAGGCGCAAGGCAAGGCAAGGCAAGGCAAGGCAAGGCAAGGCAAGGCAAGGCAAGGCAAGGCAAGGCAAGGCAAGCAAGGCAAGGCAAGGCAAGGCAAGGCAAGGCAAGGCAAGGCAGGCAAGGCAAGGCAAGGCAAGGCAAGGCAAGGCAAGGCAAGGCAAGGCAAGGCAAGGCAAGGCAAGTCAAGGCAAGGCTGTAGTGTGATTCGTATATCGCATATGCTAGAACGTATGTGATACCACTTAACACATATCTACATTCATTCATATACTCTTTGGTTGTTGGCGTGTTCATTTACATTGTCACTATTCATATCGAGGTATAGGTAAGCAAAGTACATTGTACCAGTGAACGAGTAATTCGACTCCTTCTGTCTGACCGATTGAGCATTCACGATATATGAACCGTTTAACCACTAAGGAGAATCAATGAATATGTGTCACCATATAGAAACTAGATAGAACTAATAATGTATTCCAAATAGTATATAAGACCATTGTACGAATTCAGTCAAGTCAGTTTTTTACTACAATGCTCTTTAATTGATGCATTAAATAAACAAACATATCGCTACTCCATAAGCGATTAAAATAGCTTCGCATTTTTATTACATGGCGACCGTGACAGTGGTCCGAATTAATAACTAAGGACCAAAGGACACCTGAAGGATGAACCTGGAGAAAGGACAGGGTCCTAAACCAATAACAATACAGGAATACAAGAGCCGCCAAGCCAAGGCGAAGCCACAACGGGTTTTAGCACACGTAACCAAAGTGTGTCCACCAAAGAGACGAGGCGGTTTCCTCGTAACAAGGCGCAGGGAGCGAGCAAGACTCTTAAGAATAATCAACGACAAAGTTCCACCATCCTGGGAGGTGGCCACAGAAATCTGGAAGAAGATAGACTGCATCGAGGCCCAGATGGAGGCATGGCAGAAATATAAGCAACAACAACAGCAGCAGCAACATTAATAACTAATACATTAATAGCAGCTAGTTTAAGCACGGAGTGCATGAATCTCATGCACCTGTAACGAACGGAGGCGAGTTCGCCCGTGTTCACCTTAGGGAAAATAAAGAAACGACATCAATAGATAATATACATTTTCATTATTTTATTTTATTGAAAGAACGCAAAGCAAATTTACATTGAAATGGGGGGTCAGAATACAAAGATTAAAGACCCCAAGGCAAACGTAATCAATGAGGTTGAAATACAAGCACCTCAAGTTAACATTAAGAACATAGAATTAATGCTAGTTGTAATAACAATAGCAATATTAGCAAATATATGTATTAAGTTATATGTTATGCATAAGAAAAGCCTGAAAAAGAGATATTTGGGGTTGGCACCCGTGCAGAGAATTTAAATGAAAAACAATTTTTTTTTTAAGAAAAAAAAATAAAAAACAAGTTTTGAGCGTAAATAAAGAAATATGAAAGGATATTTAATTGTGAGAATTTTTAGTTCTAGATGGAGACATGGGAATTGATTAGAACGATTTTTGTATCAGAACGGGAGAAATTCAGTAAAGCTTATAAGTGCATAAATAAGAACACATTTATAAGACCAGAAACGGTCAGGAAACATTTAGGCACATTGATAGTTACTTTTGAAGCAATTAGGAATTTGTTACATCAACACTCAGGACGTTTGACTAAAGAACATGAAGAAGAAGGTTTAGGGTTTTATTGGGAAACCAGAGATAAGCTAGTAAAAATATTTTCAAAATATCAGATAAATCAGGAGGTTCCTCATACAGTAAGTGAACCGGTTATAATAGACTTATATAGAGTTCTTACACCAGAATCATTCAAGAAACTATCACCCATAGGAGAAGACCAGTCGGATGCAGATACCGACTCAGATAAAGAAGTACAAGTACAAGATCGTAAGATGCCTTTAACAGCGATAGAATTTATAAACACAGCCTCGAGACTCATACCTGATTTCGATGGCAGGCCTGAAAACCTAAAAAGTTTTCTGGACGCGCTACAATTGGTGGGGACCATAAAAGAAACGCATGATGCTATTGCTGTTACTTTGGTAAAAACAAAGCTGCGAGGTACAGCAAGAAATATTATAGGCAATGAGGCAACGCTTGAACAAGTAATCAACAAATTGCAGACCTCTGTAAAAGGAGAATCAGTCGAGGTCCTGACGGCCAAGATTATGAATATACAGCAGAACAACAAGTCAGCCAATGAGTATACCAAGGAAATAGAAGATATGACAAGAGCATTAGAGAATGCATATATTGGTGATGGGCTGCCATTGGAGCTGGCCGGAAAGTACAGTACGCAAACTGCAGTTAAGGCGATGACCAAGAATTGTAAACTGAACGAAGTGAAGCTTGTTATGCGTGCGGGTCAATTCCACACGATGAATGAGGCAGTCTCGAAATTTGTTAATGCATGTACTGAGACAACAGGGTCAGAGAACACCATACTTCATTTTAAAAGACAGTATCGGAGTAATAACCAGGGACGATTCCAGCGAGGACGAGGAAGTTATAACCGAGGAGGTAATAACCGAAGTCAAAGAAACAGTGGTAGGAGTAACTATAATAATAACCAGAATGGTTATCAAAATAACCACAGTGGAGGAAACTACCGAGGCGGTAGGGGTGATCGCGGTAACTATCGTGGAAACCACTACAACAATAGCGTCCGTGCGATGACAAATGATCAAACTGGTTCGGAAAACCAGAACCTGCCCCTAAGCCAATAGAGACAAGAATACATACGTTGAACCTCAGTTTTAGCATATTTGTAGAATTTAGTATAGGAGAAAATGGTCCAAAAGTCACACTATTAGTGGACACAGGTGCTGACATATCCCTTATCAAGGCGAATACCATAGGCACGATAACGGTGAATAAGGGCAGAATAACGACGATTAGCGGAATAGGTCAAGGAGCGATAAGTTCATTGGGATGCGCGAGAATGGAAATTGGAGCTGAGAACTATTTAGTGACGCATGATTTTCATGTGGTACAAGACAATTTTCCCATACCATGCGACGGACTACTGGGTATGGATTTCATTAAGGAATTCAATTGCATTCTGGACTTTCAGAGAGATCAAGATTGGTTTATAATGAGACCACACGGTTTCCCCGATATAGCCGTACGAATGACGCACACTTGTGGTAGTAATAGTATAGTAATCCCAGCTAGGTCACAGGTGGTGCGGAGAATAACTATTGACTCACCAATGGAGGAATTGCTAGTGTTGAGCCAGGAACCCAGACCAGGAGTTTTCATTTCAGGGACAATAGTAAAATGTAGGGACGCGTTTGTCCGAATTTTGAATACGAATACGAATACTCATGACACTGTTATGCATGATGGGGACATTCTGACTGATGATCTCGACAATTGGGAAATGACGAGTGTCAATGATCATGACGAAAAGAGAAGGGATGAGATTATGAAATTACTCACTAAGAACTTCCCAAAAGCTTTTGAGAAACCCCTAACGACGCTGTGCACTGAATTTTGTGACATATTCGCGCTAGGATCGGAAGTTATATCGGCCAATAATTTTTACAAACAACGCATAAGACTGAGAGACGATAACCCAACGTATATCAAGAACTATAGAATACCGCATGCTCATAAAGAAGAGGTAAATAGACAAGTCCATAAATTAGTGAGAGATGGTATAGTAGAACCATCAGTATCGGAGTACAACAGTCCACTCCTATTGGTACCAAAGAAACCGCTACCAGGAGCTAGCGGAAAAGCATGGCGATTGGTCGTCGACTATCGTCAAGTGAATAAAAAATTGATAGCGGATAAATTTCCCCTTCCGAGAATCGAAGACATACTCGACCAGTTAGGCCGAGCGAAGTATTTCTCATGTCTGGATTTAATGTCTGGTTTTCACCAGATAGAACTTGATGAAGATTCCAGAGACATAACTTCGTTTTCAACAGACAATGGGTCATACCGTTTCAAACGATTACCTTACGGTCTTAAGATAGCACCCAATTCATTCCAACGCATGATGACGATTGCTTTTTCAGGTTTAAAACCTTCACAAGCATTTTTATACATGGATGATTTGGTAGTATTGGGCTGTTCGGAGAAACATATGTTAAATAATTTAACAGATGTCTTCAAGCTATGCCGGAAATACAATCTGAAATTACATCCCGAAAAATGCTGTTTCTTCATGCATGAGGTCACTTATCTGGGGCATAAATGTACCGATAGGGGCATATTGCCTGATGACAAGAAGTATGAGGCTATCAAGAATTATCCGGTACCGACCACCGCCGATGAGGCAAGACGGTTTGTAGCTTTCTGTAACTATTACAGGAGGTTCATTAAGAATTTTGCTGATTATTCTCGGCACATAACAAGGTTTACAAAGAAGAGTGTTCCGTTCAGTTGGACTGAAGAATGCCAAAGAGCATTCGAACATTTGAAAGAGCAACTTATGAAACCCACACTTTTACAGTACCCGGATTTCACGAAACCATTTTGCATAACCACTGACGCAAGTAAACAGGCCTGCGGGGCGATGTTAGGTCAGGAATATGATGGAAAACAGCTGCCAGTGGCATATGCTTCGAAATCTTTTCACAAAGGGAGAAAGTAACAAATCTAACAATTGAGCAAGAGCTCACCGCTATTCATTGGGCCATAACTCACTTCAGACCATACATATATGGTACACCATTTTTGGTCAGAACGGACCATAGACCTCTGTCTTATCTTTTCTCAATGAAAAACCCTAGTTCGAAATTGACGAGAATGCGGCTTGATCTAGAAGAATATGATTTCACTATAGAATACCTTAGGGCAAGGAGAATTATGTAGCGGATGCTTTGTCTCGCATAACGATAGATGATTTGAAAGAGCTGAACCTGAACGTAGCTAAGATACACAGAATGACAACCAGATCAACCACCAAAACAGATAACAAGGAAGTCAGTAGCAAAGAGGAGAGTAAAATTGAAAGAAAGCCCAACGTATACGAAGTCATCAATAATACAGACGTCAAAAGAAAACCAAAATTAAAGATGACTATTGACCATTGCTATATTAAGCATGGCAAGAGAAAATTAATGAATATTAATATCAAGGATTTGTACACTAATGGGAAAATTGATTTAGGACAATTTTTCCCAAGACTTCAAAAGGAGGTCAGCATACAAAAAATTGATATATTACAAATGGCACCTACAGAGAAAATTTTCGAATTTGTCTCAATAAATGAATTTAAAGAAATGGGCAATAACAAATTAAAATGGGTAAAAGTAGCGCTACTACCAAAGGTGACAAAATTAAAAGAAAGCTCTGACATAAGAAGAACCTTGGAAAGATATCATGATGATCCAGTGGAAGGTGGACACTGCGGAATAACGAGAACGTTAAATAAAATAAAAAGACATTTCTACTGGCCAAACATGACTAAGGACATATCGAAGTACGTCTAGTCATGTCAGAAATGTCAAAAGCAAAAATAACAAGACATACGAAGGCACCAATGGTGATCACCCACACACCAAATAAAGCGTTTGACACCGTGTTGGTAGATACCGTTGGTCCACTACCAAGAACAGAAAGTGGAAATGAATATGCAGTCACTCTAATATGTGACTTAACAAAATACTTGGTAACAATACCAATACCGAATAAAAGTGCAAGAACAGTCGCAAAGGCGATATTCGACTCTTTTATACTCACCTACGGTCCAATGAAGACGTTCATTACGGACATGGGTACGGAGTATAAAAACTCGGTAATGACGGATCTTTGCAAGTATCTGAAAATTGATAACATAACATCAACAGCTCACCACCACCAAACTGTAGGCACTGTCGAACGAAGTCCACCGTACGTTTAACGAGTATGTACGATCATACATATCGGTAGACCGGAATGATTGGGATGAATGGCTAAGATATTTTACATATTGTTTCAATACGTCACCGTCTGTGGTGCATGGCTATTGCCCTTACGAGCTTGTATTTGGACGAATCCCATACGGATTCACAGATTTCAATAGCATAGATACTGTAGACCCGATCTATAATATAGAAGATTATAGTAAGGAAGTTAAATTTAGATTGGAAAACTCTTATAAAAGAGCAAGGTTATTAATAGATAAGGAGAAAGAAAAACAAAAAGAACAATATGATAGAAATATTAAGGATATGAAAATTAATATAGGAGATCTAGTGTTAGTTAGAAATGAAATAGGTCATAAATTAGACAATAGATATTTAGGTCCATTTATGGTTAAGGAGATTCTTAAAAATAACAACATTGTATTAGAAGATAAGATAAAGAACAAAACATTAAAAATAAACAAAAATAGATTAAAACTATTTGTTAAGTAATAATTGTAAAATATAAGTATTACATTAATGAGATCCGGATTCTGATAATTATTTTATTATTTCTACACTTTAACAATTTAACTACTATACATTGTATTACTAATAATAGAATAATAAATTATTCTTTTTAAAAAGGGAGGTGTAGTGTGATTCGTATATCGCAAATGCTAGAACGTATGTGATACCACTTAACACATATCTACATTCATTCATATACTCTTTGGTTGTTGGCGTGTTCATTTACATTGTCACTATTCATATCGAGGTATAGGTAAGCAAAGTACATTGTACCAGTGAACGAGTAATTCGACTCCTTCTGTCTGACCGATTGAGCATTCACGATATATGAACCGTTTAACCACTAAGGAGAATCAATGAATATGTGTCACCATATAGAAACTAGATAGAACTAATAATGTATTCCAAATAGTATATAAGACCATTGTACGAATTCAGTCAAGTCAGTTTTTTACTACAATGCTCTTTAATTGATGCATTAAATAAACAAACATATCGCTACTCCATAAGCGATTAAAATAGCTTCGCATTTTTATTACAAGGCAAGGCAAGGCAAGGCAAGGCAAGGCAAGGCAAGGCAAGGCAAGGCAAGGCAAGGCAAGGCAAGGCAAGGCAAGGCAAGGCAAGGCAAGGCAAGGCAAGGCAAGGCAAGGCAAGGCAAGGCAAGGCAAGGCAAGGCAAGGCAAGGCAAGGCAAGGCAAGGCAAGGCAAGGCAAGGCAAGGCAAGGCAAGGCAAGGCAAGGCAAGGCAAGGCAAGGCAAGGCAAGGCAAGGCAAGGCAAGGCAAGGCAAGGCAAGGCAAGGCAAGGCAAGGCAAGGCAAGGCAAGGCAAGGCAAGGCAAGGCAAGGCAAGGCAAGGCAAGGCAAGGCAAGGCAAGGCAAGGCAAGGCAAGGCAAGGCAAGGCAAGGCAAGGCAAGGCAAGGCAAGGCAAGGCAAGGCAAGGCAAGGCAAGGCAAGGCAAGGCAAGGCAAGGCAAGGCAAGGCAAGGCAAGGCAAGGCAAGGCAAGGCAAGGCAAGGCAAGGCAAGGCAAGGCAAGGCAAGGCAAGGCAAGGCAAGGCAAGGCAAGGCAAGGCAAGGCAAGGCAAGGCAAGGCAAGGCAAGGCAAGGCAAGGCAAGGCAAGGCAAGGCAAGGCAAGGCAAGGCAAGGCAAGGCAAGGCAAGGCAAGGCAAGGCAAGGCAAGGCAAGGCAAGGCAAGGCAAGGCAAGGCAAGGCAAGGCAAGGCAAGGCAAGGCAAGGCAAGGCAAGGCAAGGCAAGGCAAGGCAAGGCAAGGCAAGGCAAGTCAAGGCAAGGCTGTAGTGTGATTCGTATATCGCATATGCTAGAACGTATGTGATACCACTTAACACATATCTACATTCATTCATATACTCTTTGGTTGTTGGCGTGTTCATTTACATTGTCACTATTCATATCGAGGTATAGGTAAGCAAAGTACATTGTACCAGTGAACGAGTAATTCGACTCCTTCTGTCTGACCGATTGAGCATTCACGATATATGAACCGTTTAACCACTAAGGAGAATCAATGAATATGTGTCACCATATAGAAACTAGATAGAACTAATAATGTATTCCAAATAGTATATAAGACCATTGTACGAATTCAGTCAAGTCAGTTTTTTACTACAATGCTCTTTAATTGATGCATTAAATAAACAAACATATCGCTACTCCATAAGCGATTAAAATAGCTTCGCATTTTTATTACAAGGCAAGGCAAGGCAAGGCAAGGCAAGGCAAGGCAAGGCAAGGCAAGGCAAGGCAAGGCAAGGCAAGGCAAGGCAAGGCAAGGCAAGGCAAGGCAAGGCAAGGCAAGGCAAGGCAAGGCAAGGCAAGGCAAGGCAAGGCAAGGCAAGGCAAGGCAAGGCAAGGCAAGGCAAGGCAAGGCAAGGCAAGGCAAGGCAAGGCAAGGCAAGGCAAGGCAAGGCAAGGCAAGGCAAGGCAAGGCAAGGCAAGGCAAGGCAAGGCAAGGCAAGGCAAGGCAAGGCAAGGCAAGGCAAGGCAAGGCAAGGCAAGGCAAGGCAAGGCAAGGCAAGGCAAGGCAAGGCAAGGCAAGGCAAGGCAAGGCAAGGCAAGGCAAGGCAAGGCAAGGCAAGGCAAGGCAAGGCAAGGCAAGGCAAGGCAAGGCAAGGCAAGGCAAGGCAAGGCAAGGCAAGGCAAGGCAAGGCAAGGCAAGGCAAGGCAAGGCAAGGCAAGGCAAGGCAAGGCAAGGCAAGGCAAGGCAAGGCAAGGCAAGGCAAGGCAAGGCAAGGCAAGGCAAGGCAAGGCAAGGCAAGGCAAGGCAAGGCAAGGCAAGGCAAGGCAAGGCAAGGCAAGGCAAGGCAAGGCAAGGCAAGGCAAGGCAAGGCAAGGCAAGGCAAGGCAAGGCAAGGCAAGGCAAGGCAAGGCAAGGCAAGGCAAGGCAAGGCAAGGCAAGGCAAGGCAAGGCAAGGCAAGGCAAGGCAAGGCAAGACAAGGCAAGGCAAGGCAAGGCAAGGCAAGGCAAGGCAAGGCAAGGCAAGGCAAGGCAAGGCAAGGCAAGGCAAGGCAAGGCAAGGCAAGGCAAGGCAAGGCAAGGCAAGGCAAGGCAAGGCAAGGCAAGGCAAGGCAAGGCAAGGCAAGGCAAGGCAAGGCAAGGCAAGGCAAGGCAAGGCAAGGCAAGGCAAGGCAAGGCAAGGCAAGGCAAGGCAAGGCAAGGCAAGGCAAGGCAAGGCAAGGCAAGGCAAGGCAAGGCAAGGCAAGGCAAGGCAAGGCAAGGCAAGGCAAGGCAAGGCAAGGCAAGGCAAGGCAAGGCAAGGCAAGGCAAGGCAAGGCAAGGCAAGGCAAGGCAAGGCAAGGCAAGGCAAGGCAAGGCAAGGCAAGGCAAGGCAAGGCAAGGCAAGGCAAGGCAAGGCAAGGCAAGGCAAGGCAAGGCAAGGCAAGGCAAGGCAAGGCAAGGCAAGGCAAGGCAAGGCAAGGCAAGGCAAGGCAAGGCAAGGCAAGGCAAGGCAAGGCAAGGCAAGGCAAGGCAAGGCAAGGCAAGGCAAGGCAAGGCAAGGCAAGGCAAGGCAAGGCAAGGCAAGGCAAGGCAAGGCAAGGCAAGGCAAGGCAAGGCAAGGCAAGGCAAGGCAAGGCAAGGCAAGGCAAGGCAAGGCAAGGCAAGGCAAGGCAAGGCAAGGCAAGGCAAGGCAAGGCAAGGCAAGGCAAGGCAAGGCAAGGCAAGGCAAGGCAAGGCAAGGCAAGGCAAGGCAAGGCAAGGCAAGGCAAGGCAAGGCAAGGCAAGGCAAGGCAAGGCAAGGCAAGGCAAGGCAAGGCAAGGCAAGGCAAGGCAAGGCAAGGCAAGGCAAGGCAAGGCAAGGCAAGGCAAGGCAAGGCAAGGCAAGGCAAGGCAAGGCAAGGCAAGGCAAGGCAAGGCAAGGCAAGGCAAGGCAAGGCAAGGCAAGGCAAGGCAAGGCAAGGCAAGGCAAGGCAAGGCAAGGCAAGGCAAGGCAAGGCAAGGCAAGGCAAGGCAAGGCAAGGCAAGGCAAGGCAAGGCAAGGCAAGGCAAGGCAAGGCAAGGCAAGGCAAGGCAAGGCAAGGCAAGGCAAGGCAAGGCAAGGCAAGGCAAGGCAAGGCAAGGCAAGGCAAGGCAAGGCAAGGCAAGGCAAGGCAAGGCAAGGCAAGGCAAGGCAAGGCAAGGCAAGGCAAGGCAAGGCAAGGCAAGGCAAGGCAAGGCAAGGCAAGGCAAGGCAAGGCAAGGCAAGGCAAGGCAAGGCAAGGCAAGGCAAGGCAAGGCAAGGCAAGGCAAGGCAAGGCAAGGCAAGGCAAGGCAAGGCAAGGCAAGGCAAGGCAAGGCAAGGCAAGGCAAGGCAAGGCAAGGCAAGGCAAGGCAAGGCAAGGCAAGGCAAGGCAAGGCAAGGCAAGGCAAGGCAAGGCAAGGCAAGGCAAGGCAAGGCAAGGCAAGGCAAGGCAAGGCAAGGCAAGGCAAGGCAAGGCAAGGCAAGGCAAGCAAGGCAAGGCAAGGCAAGGCAAGGCAAGGCAAGGCAAGGCAAGGCAAGGCAAGGCAAGGCAAGGCAAGGCAAGGCAAGGCAAGGCAAGGCAAGGCAAGGCAAGGCAAGGCAAGGCAAGGCAAGGCAAGGCAAGGCAAGGCAAGGCAAGGCAAGGCAAGGCAAGGCAAGGCAAGGCAAGGCAAGGCAAGGCAAGGCAAGGCAAGGCAAGGCAAGGCAAGGCAAGGCAAGGCAAGGCAAGGCAAGGCAAGGCAAGGCAAGGCAAGGCAAGGCAAGGCAAGGCAGGCAAGGCAAGGCAAGGCAAGGCAAGGCAAGGCAAGGCAAGGCAAGGCAAGGCAAGGCAAGGCAAGGCAAGGCAAGGCAAGGCAAGGCAAGGCAAGGCAAGGCAAGGCAAGGCAAGGCAAGGCAAGGCAAGGCAAGGCAAGGCAAGGCAAGGCAAGGCAAGGCAAGGCAAGGCAAGGCAAGGCAAGGCAAGGCAAGGCAAGGCAAGGCAAGGCAAGGCAAGGCAAGGCAAGGCAAGGCAAGGCAAGGCAAGGCAAGGCAAGGCAAGGCAAGGCAAGGCAAGGCAAGGCAAGGCAAGGCAAGGCAAGGCAAGGCAAGGCAAGGCAAGGCAAGGCAAGGCAAGGCAAGGCAAGGCAAGGCAAGGCAAGGCAAGGCAAGGCAAGGCAAGGCAAGGCAAGGCAAGGCAAGGCAAGGCAAGGCAAGGCAAGGCAAGGCAAGGCAAGGCAAGGCAAGGCAAGGCAAGGCAAGGCAAGGCAAGGCAAGGCAAGGCAAGGCAAGGCAAGGCAAGGCAAGGCAAGGCAAGGCAAGGCAAGGCAAGGCAAGGCAAGGCAAGGCAAGGCAAGGCAAGGCAAGGCAAGGCAAGGCAAGGCAAGGCAAGGCAAGGCAAGGCAAGGCAAGGCAAGGCAAGGCAAGGCAAGGCAAGGCAAGGCAAGGCAAGGCAAGGCAAGGCAAGGCAAGGCAAGGCAAGGCAAGGCAAGGCAAGGCAAGGCAAGGCAAGGCAAGGCAAGGCAAGGCAAGGCAAGGCAAGGCAAGGCAAGGCAAGGCAAGGCAAGGCAAGGCAAGGCAAGGCAAGGCAAGGCAATGCAAGGCAAGGCAAGGCTAGGCAAGACAAGACAAGGCACGGCAATGCAAGGCACGGCAAGGCAAGGCATATAATTGAAGATTTCTTTTTCGCCACAAAGGTTTTTTAATAACATTAGACTCTTTATCAATCGATACGCCTTCAAACATTGTCGCATATTCTTGCCATCTGGAACGATCTCCAACAATAACTGGGTGTTCGTCAACACCTATAACAAACATAAATCAATAGAGAAAAATAAAAGTTTTTGTTAACATTCATCACCTTGATTGGATTCAATGTTTGCTTCAATATTTGAATTGCACGAATCTGCATTAGCCATTTCGGGATCGCTCACATCGACTGCTGCATTATTTTGAATATCTTCCATTGATTCGTTTTCACCATGTATTGATCATTTGGTCTATTTGATCAACATACTCTAAATTTTCATTACGAAATGCACACTCAAATTCGAAATCTGGGTCATCCAAGTCGTCAGCAGAAAAATCACCATCATCTTCGCTTTCCGACCACGCAATTGAGTTTACATACTCGGAAAGTTCTTCTGTTCGAAAATCACGAATTTTCCGCGACATTTCTAAACAACAAACATAAAAAACAATAACAAAACCAAAGCTGTATAAGTTCATATATGCTTAAATTAGAAGTCCGGGTGCGTGACGGTTCCGCAAAGAACCAACTAAAACTTGCTAAAAAATCTAGTAAAATAAAAAAACTATACCAATTCAAACACTCGCGATAGTTTCAAGACACTATAACGATCACGGAAATATTTTTTTCAGCTTCAATTTCGACGTATTTAACACAAAAATATTTTTTTGCAAAGTTTGCAATTTCACAAAAGTGGTATTTTTCGAGGTTGTGTCACACTACTAAACACAGCGTTGTCAATTGAAGTTAGTTTCAAGTGGCGATATTTTCCAACGGTGGCGCTTGCATCAATAAACATTTTTAAAGTCGCAACGGGTAGTTAAAAAAAAAATATTGAACAAACTTTTAATTTGTTTTGGTTGGTTCCTAGCGGTACCAGTAGGATATTAAGGGCTAATATTCTTTTCTAATAATTTCGTCGCAACAACAACATGGTTTTGTACCGTATTTACGTATGTATGTTGTTGCTTGTTGTTTACATTATCGATGCAAAAGAATATACCAACAACAACAACGGCGCTGACGAAGTCATTTGCTTCAGTTTGATCACTCAGCCGTTGTATTGTTGTTGCTTTTTCTTTTGGATTCTCTATCCAGATTAACTGTCGTTCTATTTTGATAGATTTGGTGGCCCGCGACAATGAGAAACAATGTAAAATCAGTTGTTGAAAAGAAATTAAACATTTGGAACATTAAAAACCGAGTTAACTAAAATAAATCGTGTTTTTTATTTAATTAAAATAAATAGTTTCTGCGCGAACACCTAGTTTTCAGCGAAATTTGCATGGGAACTTGAGCTCTATGCCGATTAACTTATATATGTACATGCACAGAAAACATACATTTAGACTTCGTTTATCACAAAAATATTTATTTTGCTCCGAAAATATTTCGTTTGCTACTGAGACGCAGGATTGAACGCAACAATTTATGGTTTTCTCTCAAATAAAAAGCACAAAACACACGGAACAAATGAAAATCTTCGATAAAAACCTTTTCTCGTGAAAGTTGTTCCATTTGCTGCAAACGAACTTTCAATCTCCCCAAAATTTTCATAGTTACGAGGGCGGATCAATAAGTCTTTCCGAACTTCCCTCGTAGTTATAGGAAATGCAACACTGCTCCTATCAAGTAGCAACTGTTAATAGACTACTGTCAAATTTTGAGCAAGTTCCGTCATTTACTTTACGTTTAACAGCTGTTCATAACATACAACCTCGTGCATTCTTTTTTAATGGAAAAAAGTGAATTTTTACTGCTTATTAAACATTATTTTTTGCGAAAACAAACCATCAATCAAACCATTGAAAAGCTTGATAAATACATGGGGACTCTCAACCATCGATTTCAATGGTAAAAAAAAGTGGTTTACTGACGTTCATTGTGGCCGCACAAATACAAATGAAACTGAACGTTCTGGACGGCCAAATGAGGTCAATACACCCGAAAATGTGGAAAAAATCAACAATATGGTGTTGGCCGATTGAAGAGTAAAAGTGCGTGAGATTGTTGATGCCATAGGCATTTCATATGGCAGTGTGGTTTCGATTTTAAATCATGAGTTGGATTTAAGAAAGCTGTCTGCAAGATGGGTGCCGCGTTTGCTCTCAATTGACCATAAACGCACGGGTGAACACGTGTGTAGTCTCAATGGCAAAATTCCATGAATTGGGCTACGAATTGGTACCTTATCTGCCCCAGTGCCTAGTTCCTATTTCCAAACCTAAAGAAATGGCTCGGTGGAAAGAGCTTTAGCTCCAACTATGAAATTATTGATCAAACAGAGGCCTATTTTATGGACCTCAAAAAATCCAATTTTTGGTAGGGATACAAAAATTGGAGAAACGTTGGACTAAGTGTATTGAGGTAAAAAGAGAAGTCGTATGTCCCGAAGTGTTAAAAGGACGTCTGTGAAAATTTGTAAGTGAATATCTTTAGGCTGTGTACTACATGGGCAGTTCTGATACTTTATTTTATAAGTCGGAAAACTCTGGTATATAACTTCCGGAAAATCGGTTGATTTAAACCACAACTGCACCTGGCTGTATTTGCTTCCCGATACCATTATGTAGGCAATGAAAATACTTAAGAAAAGTAAAAGAACAAACCCCCACACTGTTGACGACCCCCGCAGTATTGACGACACTAACAACCACGATTTAAGGATATGAACCGGGAATGTGAGAACACTATCCAGGAAATGCGATGGACAGGATATGGTTGCACCACAAAGAACCCCTGCGCAAGAACAAATTCGTGTGCGGATTTATAGCTGGCAAGAGACTGCGATACCTAGTTTCAATGCTCAACCCAGTCAGTGAACGCATAGCCACAATTCGCATCAAAGCGACATATTTCAACATCTCGTTAATTTGTGTGCACGCACCGACAGAGGATAAAAATGATGAGGTCAAAGAATCATTTTATGAGCATCTGGAGGAAGTATACGAACGGTACCATGACCACGATATTAAGATTATTCTAGGCGATTTTAATGTCAAATTAGGAAAGAAAAGTGTCTTTCGACCAACCACCGGTAATCACACTCTACATGTTACCACTTCCAATAATGGAATAAGACTTGGATAGAACTTGGTGGTTAGTAGCACATGATTCTAACATAAATAAATAATAAATGGGTTCCCACTACATCCCATGAAGAAATTTGGGAGAGCTTCTCACAACCAGTGACCTGTGCGCTCTCTAGTTTTATACTCACTGATTGGGACCTACAGTTTTAACACCGAGAAGCTTTAAAATGGCTAAATACACGATAGTATCGCCGTCACTATGCGAGGTGACCGCCGCCGAAATAAATTGAATGTGGTCAGAGCAGGGATCGGACCCAGGATCTCATGTACAAGAGGCGCGCACACTAACCATTGCACCACCGACTGCCACTTAAGGACATTTTAGTATAATGACATACATAGGGCGACCTGGTTATCTCCTGATCAGAGAACGAAGAACCAGATTGATCAGTTGGCAGGCACTCTTCTAGTGTAATGGATGTACGTACGATGCGAGCTATTTCGACAATCTCCCACCTTAAGAATAATAAATGCGCTGTTGGGAATGGGCATCAACTTGTATGCGGAATATGATTGGGGGAATCTATACCTGACGATTGGAGTCTCAGTGTATTATGTCCTGCATTAAAAAAGGGTGAGCCGAGTGTATGTTCCAACTATCGCGGTATCAGTCTTTTATCCATCGCGTATAAGGTCTTTTCGCGCGTATTATGTGACAGACTAAAGCCAATTATTGCAAACCTGATTGGAACTTATCAGTGTGGTTTTAGACCAGGCAAGTCCACAACTGACCAAATATTAACGCTACGCCAAATCCTGGAAAAGACCCACGAAAAGCAAATCGATACATGCCACCTTTTTGTCGATTACAAAGCTGCTTTCGATAGCCCCATACGGGGAAACTGTACGAAGCTATGTCTGAACTTGGTATTCCGGCAAAACTGAGCCGCCTTTGTATGGAGATAATAACGAAAACAACTGCAGTAAATATGAACAAGACCATTAACACGAAAAGCCATATGGTGCTGGCGTGTGCTGACGACATAAACATCATTGGGCGAAATTTGCGAGAGGTTACTGCAGTATTTTCAAGAATCGAAAGGGAATCAGCGAAGGTGGGTCTTGCTGTTAATGAGGGCAAGACAAAATTGATGGTGTCAACGACTAGAGAAACCTCTCGACTTGGTCCGCACTTGAACGTTGACAACCGATTTAATTTTGAAGTGGTAGATGAATTTGTCTACCTTGGATCCGCAGTGAACAAGGACAACAACGTCAGCCTGGAGATAGATAGGAGAATTGTGCTCACAAATAGATGTTATTTTGGGCTCAGCAAGCAGTTTTGGAATAAAGCCCTCTCTCGACGGACAAACGTCCAGCTATATCAGACTCTCATTTTACCTGTCTTGACATATGACTCCGAAACTTGGATCATATCGTAAGGGGATGAAAAACACCTGGGAGTTTTCGAGAGAAAAATGTTCCGAAAAATATATGGTCCTGTTAGAGAAAACGACGACATAATAATATATATTCTGACGTGGACATAGCTAGGCGAATCAAATTAGGCCAATTGATTCGCCTAGCTATGGCTAGGCCATGTTATCAGGATGTATGAAGATGAGCCAGCGCGAACGGTTTTAGTACGACGATGACTTCGCTGGAAAGGCCAGGTGGAAGATTGTCTGCGAGAGATTGGAAAAGAAAGGCTAAAGATTGAGCCGGTTGAAGAAACATGTTATTTTCAGTTAATGTATGAGAAGTTCAACTACAAGCTTACAAGGTCAAAAATATTATTCTAGTAGAAAAATGGTTGGGTTCTGTTAGAATTATACACAATTCAGTTAAGCACCCTCACTGGCATGACTAGTTTTAAACTCCGTGACAAGACCATCAGTGGATGCCTAAACTGTGCCTCAATTAATACCATTGGTAGTTCCTCAACCGTATATGTATATACAAACTCAAATATAAAATTTACATGCGTCTGCGTATTAGTATCGATCGAAGATCACTAAGTACCAACACACACTGAAAGGTCCATAATTCTAACACAAGAACAGCAACCTTTTTTCCTCCGTGTTATTCCTCTTGCATACTGGCATTGTTGCAGTGTTTTTAGGTGAGCTTCATTTTGTAAGGCCCTTGACTCCTCTGGGTTGTTTGAGGCTACCTAAGTAAGTAAGAGAGAGTTTGTATCATCGAACAAATGGAAGTAATTTTTGAACACATATCGTTCCCGTAGAAAATACTTTCATTCAAACAGGTTGTACGGCTGTGTTTGATGTCAAGCGTGTTTGTTATTTCCTGCTAAATTGACTATTCGACGACTTTGTGCGAAAATATCTCAGCTCCATACACAAAGTAGTATTCGCTTTTAAGAACTTTTCGAAGTTAAAAGAAAGAAATGTATGAAAATTGCCGAAAATTTTATTAAACGAAAATTTCGCTCCCTTTTCGAATGCTTGGAACACAGTTCTTTGTGAAAAGTTCGTAGGCAAAATCAATTACATGGCATGAAAACAATTGTTTCGATAATTGTCGATAATTTTAACACCCAAAAGTAACACCACATGGGTAAAAATAAAAATTATAAATTAAATTTTTGCAAAGTAAATCAAAGATAGTCGTCGGCAACTCTCCGCAACAAAAGTTTCGGTTTATAGATGACGAAATTCACAAGAAAATTTCTCAAGAATTGAATACGGTGATATAGCAGGGAATAAGCCAAACAACCCTACTGTAAACCATCAATGTGGCATCTCTGTCTATAACCTTTACAGCGGTTGGTTTACAGAACAATTATTGTATTCAGCCACCTATAGCTTTGTGTGGTTTGTGACAATGCTAAATAATATATTAAAGCTTTTTAGGAAATATTTTATTTTACAACCTATGTAGCTGCTCTGATTTGGCAAGTATACGAGAAGACAATCAGATGGTCATTATGGTAGATAGCCATTACGAAGGGAAAAGATAAATATAATAATCAAACCTGACAACAGCGGTGACATATGTACATATTAAACCTGTTGGGTTTACACAAAGGAATTCATGTATATATAAGTATACATATGTATACCAAGATGTTGCAAGTAGTAAATGAAGACTGCCAATGGTTAGCCAAGGGTAGATGGTGAATATCTGTCAAAAAGATAACAATATTCATTTCACCAGATGGCAAAGGATGTTTCCATGCGACCATTTTTCACTGGGATACGACAGAAAAACGCTCAAAATAATTTTTATTTCCAATCTGCTGTTTGTATTTTAAAATAACGATAGATAATAGAAAGGCATTTGCTTTTGTAATTTTTTTGGCAATACAAAAGGCAAAAAACCACGATTAAATAGATTTTTTTAATAGTTTTCGTTTCCAGGGAAATTTTGTAATTTTTTGCAATTGCTACACCATCTAGAAAATTTCCTTAGACTTTTAAGTGGAACATTTATACAAAGGTGACAGAAATGCCATAGATGGAGAAATATAAGTGGTGAATTTGAAAGTCAAGGGAAATTTTGTAGATGGCGCAGCAATGGCAGAAATGAATCAACAACTATTGAAACAACCTTTTGTACTGCCAAAAAATATCAAAAGCTATGTGCTTTTCTACTGTCTAAATTTCGCTTTCAAATTCAAACAACAGAATCGAAATAAAAATGATTTTTGATTGCCTTTTCGTAACATCCGAGGAAACAGTAAGAGCTTGTGCCGTCTGGTGAAAATGGTGAATAACCGAATGAGTCATCTGTGGCCGTCGGTGGTGCAATGGTTAGTGTGCGCGGCTCTTGTACATGAGATCCTGCGTTCGAACCCGGCTCTGAGCACCTTAAAGTTTCTTTCGGCGGCGGTCACCTCGCATAGTGATGGCGACACTATCGAGTATTTAGCCATGAAAAAGCTTCTCAAAAAATACCGTTCGGAACCGGTGTAAAACTGTAGGTCCCAATCAGTGAGTGAAAACTGGAAAGTGCACAGCTGAGTGATTGTGAGAAGTTCTCCCCGGTCCCTTCATGGGATGTAATGGGAAACCATTTATTTTTTTTTTTTGTCATCTGTGGTATTTCTATCGTCTTTGTATTTTATTATCTGGGGCTCTTCTATCATCATTGCCGGATGGCAACGAACACGATGAAGAAAGGTAGAGTAGAAAATGTACTACGCAGTGGAATGCCAACAAAGAAAACGAGTGAAGCGCTTCGTTTCTCTGCTCTCACAATTACTCTCTTCATCGAATATATCAATACACGAGCAGTTTTTTGATGATGTTATTGTATCTACACGGAGAGAAAAAAAGGTTCCTTTGGGACTGTAGTTGGGACAAACGAACTTCTGTTGAGCCATACATGCCATTTCCTTTAGGAGAACCGAAAAAGGTTTGCAAAAAACGAGTTATTAAAAATATAAGCTGAAAACACGTTTGCGAGAAACGAAAAACGGTCCCGTCAACTGTTCCTTCGGTTACAGCAACCGAGTTGTAGTTGCTCCAAACTAAAAAAACGTTTGCAGTAAACGAGTTATGAAACATTAGAACTGAAAAAACCTTTGCGAGAAACGAAACACGGTTCCACCAACTGTTCTTTCTTTTACAGCAACCGAGTTGTAGTTACTCTAAACTAAGAAAAAGTTTGCTAGAATTGAAAATCGTTTGGAGTAAGCAAGTTATGAAAAATTAGAGATTTCCAACTTTTATGATTTTGGTTTTACCCGTAAAGTTTGCTTTAAAAAAAGTTGGAATTTTTGTCTATTTTTCCACTGTCTACTTATCGCCTACGTATCGCCTTGCATTCAAATAACAATTAAAAGCGCAGCAAACTAACTACAACGCGTCAATTGTCCATCCAAGATATATTGACAAATTAGAAGCATTAGAGTGTGTGATCACGTTTATGTGTATACGTGAGTGTATATGACAAATGAGTGGATAAGACTGTGTATACATACAGTCGACAGAATGAGAGAATGCCCTCATTAGAAAAATGGCTAATTTCAGTTATCGCAAACGTTTTTTAAATTTGCGGCAAATGTAATTTTGTACTCGTTTGAGGCAAACGAGAACTCGTTTGCAGCAACATAATACACACTTGCGATATACATATGTGTTTATTTGGGAGAACTGCATGAACGGTTGCGATTAATAAATTAATACAAATCAATCATAGTATTGTTGCGGCAAGCGAACAATAAATAAACCTTTCTTTAAAATTCCAACCATATTTAAATAAAATTACATAATGTATGTTTTTAATAATTGTTCGGTTCAAGATCAATAACTTATAAAAAGTACTTTTTCTATCAAAAAGTACAATTTAATAGAAATATTAAAAAGAAATGTGTGAAATTTATCATTATGGTGGATGTTTCGGAATATAGCTATTTCAATGCTCCCTTCTCCACAAGGGATAAACAAATCTCAAGTAAGCGAGAATTGTCTAAACTCCTACTTGTGCGAAAACAACCACAACAATACTTTGAAATAGCCATCAATATTCACAACATTTCTTTCCTATGCATGCTTTCATCGAAAGCCATTGCATACGATAGCTGTTGTTGTTTCAAAAAAGAAACAGCGATTGCCATGAGATTGGCGTTTTAGAGTGTAACACCTTAACATTTATATTCGCTTGAGTTTATATTATTCGATCTTCTAGTTGTTATGTTTTTAATAATTTTGTGGTCACAAGGCATAACAGCATATGTCTATTTTTGCAATTTTTTAGGAGAGCGTTTTAAGGGTCAAATTTCCTTTGTAATGTAGTGATTGATCGAGATATGCTAATAAATCTTTTCCAATATCTTGGGAACTACAAATTGGATTTTTCATATTTGGATTATATAGTGTGCAGTACGGTATATCGGGTGTTTTTTTTAGAGGTTTATTTTTCGAATAGAGATAAAACTGGCATTTTGTGGTCAAATCTGGCAACTCTAATGTCATTTATGTTCAGTTTGGTTTGCCATTTCATCATGAACAGGTTGCCATTTCATCATGAACAGGTTGACGCTTGCAAATCGTGCAAATTTATTTCGAAAATAATGGTTCAGTTGGCGAAGTTTACCGCAAGCTCCGTCCATTTTCATCGCAAAATTTTGTTAAGTGACGAGGCTCATTTTTGGTTGAATGGCTACGTCAACAAGCAAAATTGCCGCATTTGGAGTGAAGAGAATCCACATGAGACCCTTGAGACGCCATTACATCCACAAAAACTGACTGTTTGGTGTGCTCTATGGGCTGGTGGAGTCATTGGGCCATACTTCTTCCGAAATAATGCTGGAGAGGCAGTTACCGTTAATGGAGACCGGTATAGAGCCATGATAACCGACTATTTTGTTCCCGAATTGGATGGCATGAATGTGGATGAGTTGTGGTTCCAACAAGACGGCGCTACATGCCACACAGCGCACGTCACAATCGATTTATTGAAGGAAACATTCGATGAGCGCATAATTTCGCGGAATGGACCTGTCAATTGGCCACCAAGATCGTGTGATTTGACACCATTGGATTATTTTCTTTGGGGATATGTGAAGTCGCTCGTCTACGCCAACAAACCAGAAACGTTAGGGGAATTGGAAGCCAACATTCGTGGCGTTATTGCCGACATACGGCCCCATATGCTCGAAAAAGTGGTTGAAAATTGGACCTGTAGAATTGGCTTTATTCGAGCCAGCCGCGGCGGCCACATGCCCGAAATCATATTTAAACATTAATGGCATAAAATTATCCTTCCAATAAAGCCAAATTGATGGACATTAAAACGATTTTCTTGTGTTTTATTTCAATTCGAAGTTCTATACCCCTAAAAAAAACACCCGATATATAACGGGGTTTTCAATAAGAGCGCTACAAAAGCGCTTAAATGAAACAAAATCGTTTGCTGTCCCTATCGATTTACTTTTGTAGCGTCTCTGTTGAAAAACCCGTTACAGCTCGATTCTCGAAAAATTTAGTTTGAACAATACTCGAGTTATGCTGTTATGCCTTGTCTCCACAGAATTGTTCGGTTCAAGATCTATAGTATAAAAAAAAGCTTGGTGCTGACATGGAAATTTGCCCATTTCCACCATTCTTGTGTCATCCAAAAAAATTCCCTTGACTTTCAAACGCCCCAGTTATATTTCACCATATTTTCTTTCATCTTTGCCAGAACTGTTATTTTTATATATTAAATGCAAATTCAAACAACTTTCAATACCATTGGCAATTGTATCTATTTGCAGAGCATTTCCTTCATATCTGGCAATTTTGGTTTTCAAATATTTTATACAGTACAGGTTTATGAATTTGAAACTACTACGATGCAATACATAGATAAAAAAAAACCATAGATGACCATTTTTCACTCGGATGCGACGAAAAAGCAATCAAAAATCATTTTTATTTCTATTCTGTTGTTTGAATTTGCAAATAAAATATGGACAATAGAAGAGCATATCGCTTTTGATATTTGTTCACAATACAAAAGGCAAAAAAGCATGGTTATATAGTTTTTTCAATAGTTTATGTTTCCAGGGATATTTCCCCATATCCACCACTCGCCACCTAGAAAATTCCCCCTTTCTTTCAAATCCATCACTTATCTTTCAACATCTACGTTTTTTTATTTATCTATGTCTATGCTTAATACCAATCGAAACCACAAACATCTACATATAAAGTACTTTAAAAACAGAATTGCCAGCAAGCATACAAATTCAAAACAATTGAAAGCATTGCCACATTTCATTACAATTGGCATCTGATTCCATAATCTGCATTTGCATTGCCTGAGCAAATGCAAATTAAAAATTTTTTAATTGCCATAGCGAACAATGGTAATTCCTTTGCATTTGCTTTAGATAATGTAATGGAAATTAAAATCCAATGTAAATTAAAAAAAACCCTTGTATTCTTTTAGGGTTACCTAACTTTAAATTAAGCAAAAAGTGCTAAGAAGCCACTTCGGAAATATAATAAATCACGGCTTTGTTAAAGAATATTGAAAGACAAAGTGACCTCAAACTGTTTACATGCAATTATAGGTAATGCAACCAAACGGGACTTGTCGATTTTATCGGAATATTTGTGTTGTAGTGAAATTGCTTTTATTTATTTTCTGTAGTCACGGTAACTCTGTACTCCCGTAAGAGCCATCTGACGCCAACACCATCTACATGAATCGTCAGTATGCAACATCTTTCCCACTGTCATCTGAGGTTATCTTTGGATAACTAAAAATATCATATTATTCTGAGTTTGCCTTTTTTATTATCAATCAGAGATTAATTTATATCGGGTTTTTCAATAAGAGCGCTACAAAAGTTTTTTAAATAAAACAAAACCGGTTTTAAATACCAATGAAATTCTTTATTCCTGTGAAAGTACGTTCGATGGCATTATGTATGGAACTCGATTTCTTTTGCATGGCCACCACGGGCACGCTTGCAGAAGTCCAGACGCTGAACCCAATTTTCGACGGTTTTCAAGCATAAATCGGCCGATACTGCTGCAATTTCACGTTCGATATTCGTTCGAAGTTCATCAATCATCGCTGGCTTGTTGGCATAGACCATAGACTTGACGTAGACCCACAGGAAATAATCTAACGGCGTCAAATCCCACGACCGAGGCGGCCAATCGACTGGGCCATTTCGTGAGATAACACGTTCACCAAACTTGGTTTCCAATAAATTGATTGTGGCATTCACTGTGTGGCTTGTGGCGCCGTCCTGTTGGAACCACATGTCCTCCAAGTCCATATTATCCAATTGGGGCCAAAAATATTCGGTTATCATTGAACGGTAGCGATTCGCATTCACAGTAATGTGCCGGTCTTGATCATCACGGAAGAAGTACGGCCCAATGACGCCGCCGGCCCATAAACCGCACCAAACCGTAATTTTTTCGGGATGCAATGATGACTCATGGATAACGTATGGATTGCTGTCTGACCAATAACGCATATTTTGCTTATTGACGAAGCCATTCAGCCAGAAATGAACCTCATCCCTGATTGTTGAGGCCTCTTAAAGTTGGCGTCTCAAAGTTGAGGCCACTGACTCCAAATTTCGGTAGTAAATTTTAATAATTTCGACTCGTTGTTGGCTCGTATATCTTTCCATGATGAAATGGCAAACCTTACTGAAGAGAAATGTCAAAAGAGCGGGGAAAAATATGGCGTCGTTTGCTGTCCCTTTTGTAGCGTCTCTGTTGAAAAACCCTTTATATGTAGGTTTGGGGGAAATACGCGAATGATTCCACGTAAGTATATGGATGTTTGGGATGAAGAACGCATATGTTTCCACATAAAATAATACATGTTTGTCAGTAAACATATTGTTTTCATTTAAATACAAGTAAGTTAGGGGCGTGGAAACATATGAATATTTGAAGGGTGTTCCAAATATATACATGGTTCATGCAGAATATGTTTGGGAAAATATGTTAGAGAGAGCGTTATTTTTCAGCGTGCAACGGGGTATAGGGAAAATAATGGGTAGCTACCCAAGAAAATGAGGAATTACCCATCACGATTATCCATAACCCACAATGGGGAATTACCCATTACACACGGGGAATGGCATAGGAGACATCATGCGGTATACCCTTCGGAGAGTCCATTCAACTATTGCCCTGTCTTCGAATTGCTGACAAATTATGTCTACATAGTCTTCTTTTAATTCAATGAAATATTAGAAATGAACCATTCCCCTTTAATAGTCCTACTCACTACTTGTCAGTTAATATCCACAATATCCTTTTTTTTAGATTTTTCCATCTGCGTAACAAGTATCAGAACACAGTTAATTCATACATAAGTTAACACCATAAACCATCAGTGTTTGAAGATAAAAACGATTATTGTCTCAAAGAATCAAACAAATTTCCCTGGTATCACCTTTCGCAAACACCCCGTCGTTACAGCAAAAGCGGAAGAAACATAAAACAATGACATTCGAAAGAGTTAATTATACCCCAACGGAAACGAAAACTCTTAAGAGTGGAAGCGACATAACATAATCTGATATACTAAAAGGACATTAATGACAAACCACCAACGCATATGAATACGATATACAAACACATTTAGACTACATTCACACACATTGACCCTAAAACACACACACACATACACCCTTCAATTTACAAACGCCAAGGATGAATGAGTGAGCGATAGGATGCAGCCAAATACAAACGCAACTTAAGGACATCAATTGTTGCTGGTCTTTTATTGTCGTTTATTATGACACTTACCACCACACACACACATACACACTGGAATACAACTGAAACAAGAGCAACACCAGAAAGGATATACGACATTTTTCCATGAGAGTTGAGATGGAAAAAAAAGAGTGCATAAAAGAAAGTTTCTTATCGCTAACAAAGTGTTGCCACCGACTGCACAAAAAAACAAAACCTGAACACAAACCGAAGGGATAACATACTATTATATTACAATTTTATGAGGTGCAGGAACAATGAAGACGACGAACAGGACCACGTGCCAGCGATTGAGTGGGACGATGAGACGGTAGGAGCAACACAAAATAAAGGGGACATTGAACAAATGTGTCATTGTTGAATTGAAATGAATGTTGATGGTGGTGAACTTTTATCATTATGGCTTAAGAGCCAACGAAGAGCGCGGACCGTACCACAGTGGTAGGAAAAACAACTTTAGTTATACACTGAAAATAATTACTCGTCTCACGAATAAAATGATTCGTCTTTTCGACGAGTATTGTTAACGTACAAATTCATTGCAGCAACGAAAATTGTTTCAATAATTGAAATGGTTTCGTGATGAAAGTCTTACATTCCTGCGATTACTACATTTCGTTGCTTCCGTGATAGATTGAATCAGTGATAGATTGTTTCGTGGTATCTTTGAAATGAAACGACGTCATTTAATGTTGTTTCAGATGTTATTCAGATCTATATATATCGTTCAAACATTTTTTGAGGATGATATCAGTCAAGTGGGTTCCACCATTGTTGACGACCATTTCGGCTCTCTTTCTCATTTTGCCAATTGTTCTAGCAAGAACTTTGGGTGACAAGTTCTTGCATTATTGTCGGCTATTTTCGTTGAGAGCTTACAAGGGGTGTGGCTTATTCACATAGAACCGTGACTTGAAAAACCCCCAAGAAAGAGGCCTGGAGCGGTAAAATCGGGTGTTCTTGCTTGTCAGTGCAAATCACCAAAACGAGACATTTGGCGACCCGGAACGGCTTCCCTTAAAATGTCCATTGTCGCGCGAACTGTGTGGGCAGGCAGTGGGCAGAAGCCATAGGCCCTCCAGTCACAATTCATCAATTCGAGACATTAAAAACTAGTTGACCCTGGCTCTGTGTTGCTCAAACGTGGCCGTAGACGCGTTGTTCATAGTTTCACGGGTCACGGACCTTACAAAACGAAACCAACATATTTCGCCAACAAGTTCGATATTTTGCCTTATCTCTCCAGGTTGTAATACCAAGTGTACGCAGGGATTTGTCAACCTGATCCCTCTAGCTGAGCCTTTGTCTTCCTATTTTTCCTTTTCCTATTTTCGTCTTCCTTCGAGTTCGGTTTCGAAAACCCTTCCTGCTAGTTCGTCTTCGTCTTCATACATTTTACTGAAATGGCATAGTCATTAAAAAAAAATGGTGTCCCTTAACATCCCATGAAGGGATTGGGGAGAGCTTCTCACAATCAGTGAGATGTGAGCTTTCTAGTTTTACACTCACTGATTGGGACCTACAGTTTGACACCGGTTCCGAACGGTATTTTGAGAAACATTATCACGGCTAAGTACTCGATAGTATCGCCATCACTAAGCGAGGTGACCGAAGTCGAAAGAAATGTAAGGTGGTCTGAGCAGGGATCGAACCCACGATCTCATGTACAAGAGCCGCGCACACTAACCATTGCACCACCGACGGCCGGCATAGTCATTGCCATCGCGTTATTTTGATCTGCTTAACCATGTCAACATCGGGATATAGCTCATATACTTCATGGTTCATACATCGCCGATACTCGCCGTTGGCATAAATCTTCCGGGGCATAAATCTTCCGGAGTATTTTTATCTCGAAGACTCCCACAGATCGTTCATCAGCCTTCGATACAACCCAGGATTATACGCCATAAAGCAAGACAGCATGTATGAGAGTCTGGTACAGTTTGACTTTTGTTACTCGAGAAAGGGCTTTATCTCTAAAGTGCTTGCTTAGCCCAAAATAATATCTATTCGCATGAACAATTCCCCGCGTGATCTCAAAGTTGACGTTGTGGTATTTTTTTATGGCAGATCCGAGGTATATAAATTCGTCCACCAGCTCACAATTATAACGGTTATCAACGTTCACGCTTTAGTTTAATGGCGTGGAGGCCCTGCTCGTTGAAACCATTAATTTATATTGTCCTCATTTACTTTCAGACCCACTTTTGCTGACTCCGTCTCAATTCTCGAAAATACCGCAGTAACTTCTCTAATTGTGCGCCCGCTGATATCGATATCATCAGCATATGCGAGCTGATATCGAAAATACCGCAGTAACTTCTCTAATTGTGCGCCCGCTGATATCGATATCATCAGCATATGCGAGCAGCATGTGACTTTTGCTGCTGATGGTTTTATTCAGGTTGAATGCAGCTTTTCTCAGAATAATCTCTATTATCGCTTGGTTTCGAAAAGTGCGGTAAGATCCTTGCCAACTTTCACTGCGGGTTTGGTGTTCGTCAAGATCATCCTGCAATGGCGTATGAGTTTTACAGGAATACCAAGCTCAAACATTGCTCCGTAGGGTTTCTCCCGTATCTGGCTCCCGTATCTGGCTACCGTCTTATAATCGACAAATATATGATAAGTGTCGATTTGTTTTTCGTGGGTCGTCTCCAAGATTTGGCGTAGCGGGAAAATCTGGTCAGTTGTTGATTTTCCAGACCTAAAGCCACGCACACATAATTGGTTTTAGTCTTTCGCACATTATACTTTATAGTACCTTATATGCTATGGATAAAAGGCTTATTCCACGGTAGTTGCCACAGAGACTCGGGACGCCTTTTTTAAATATGGGACATAGTACACTGAGACTTCAATTGCCGGGCATGCATTCATCTAAGCAAATTTTGCAACTGAGCTGATGCATGCCCTTATCAGCACATCGCCGCCAGCCTTAAACATCTACGCCGGTAATCCATCGGCTCCTGCGGCTTTATTGATCTTAAGCCGGGCAGTAGCTGTTCAGACCTCGTCTTGGTTAGGAGGGGAGCAATCGTCTTTGTTGTCCATGTTGTGATCCATTGTCCTATTGTCATTAGATATCTCAGGAACCAGTAGCGCGGAGAAATGATCTCTCCATATTCCCAGTATGATCTGGACATCTGCGATGAGATTTCCGTCCTTGTCTTTACAGAAGGGGGCTGTTTTTGACTTTTTGGTACAATTTTCAGGTTTCGTTCTTCCTTCTGTATGTCCCAATTTTCTCACTCTCGCGCTTTCGACACTGACATTTCTTACGCCTAAAGAGACGGGTTCAATCCTTTATTTTCTCCCTATACCGCTCAGTTGCAGCTCGAGTTGCAATTGACTGTAGCATTGCCATATGTGCAGCGTTCTTGTTATCATTTGCAGTACGACACTCTTCATTGTACCATAGTTTGTTGCAAAGAGGTTTTTCAAAACCAAGTACGGAGGTGACGGAAGTTTTTATAATGTTGGAAATGGGTTTCCACTGCGCTTCAGGATTGACATCGGTAGGGTGTAATTTCTGTGCCAAAAGTTGCGAGAGCTTCCTTGAGTAGGCTGTGGCTATCTTTGGGCATTCCAGCTTTTCGATGTCTAGTTTTCTCTGCGTCTGGTTTGATACGATTTTCGTTCGACTTAATCTTGTGCGAACCTTTGCCGCCACCAGGTAGTGATCAGAATCGATGTTAGCTCCTCTGATCACTCGTACGTCCATTACACTGGATGAGTGGCTTTCATCAATTTCCACGTTATCAATTTGGTTCTTCGTTCTTTGATCAGGGTATACCCCAGTAGCCTTGAGGATATCTTTATGCTGAAATCTTGTACCACAAACGACCATGTTTTTTGCCGCGACAAAGTTAATCAGTCTCATACCGTTGTCAGACGTTATCAATTTGGTTCTTCGTTCTTTGATCAGGGTATACCCCAGTAGCCTTGAGGATATCTTTATGCTGAAATCTTGTACCACAAACGACCATGTTTTTTGCCGCGACAAAGTTAATCAGTCTCATACCGTTGTCAGAACTCTCAGCATGTAAACTGAAATTGCCCATAATTGGATGAAACACCATTCAGTGGCTTTGAGTTGAGGTAATTGCTCTTTGTGAATGATACATGGATCTCTCAGTGCCACATGTTTGTACAAGTACTCCTTCAGATGAAAATTGGTCTCGCTATACATGTTAAATTTCGACCGATAGTCGTCCACTGCGATTTTAAGGCTCCAGAGAGCAGGAGTGTGCTTTATTCACAATTAACGGTCGGCCTATACTTTGTAATGTGGCCGTCGGTTGTGCAATGGTAAGTGTGCGCGGCTCTTGTGCATAAGATCCTGGATTCGAACCCGGCTCTGACCACCTTAAAATTTTCTTTCGGCTGCGGCCACCTCGCATAGTGACGGCGACACTATCGAGTATCTACTAGATACTATCTAGCCATGAAAAAGCTTCTCAAATTACCGTTCGGAATCGGTGTAAAACTGTAGGTCCCAATCAGTGAGTGAAAACTGGAAAGCGCACAGGTCAGTGATTGTGAGAAGTTCTCCCCAGTCCATTCATGGGATGTAATTGGAAACCATTTATTTTTATTTCTATACTTTGTAATGGAACATCTTCAAGTCTTTAACCAAAATCGTATGGTCGATATTGATAGCTTGTCCGCGACATATTCAGCCACAGAGGCGATATTGTTGTCAGAACGAGCACTACAATGCCTTCCGACGCCACTGTTGTCACGTGTTATTCCAGGCTCTTCGAGGCGAGTGGGTAAACACCTTAGTTATTGATGAATACATCGTTCCATGACTTATTGACTTGTATTATGGTTGTGTTTACTTCACAAATATCAAACCAAAACTGACAGTTGTCGTCATCTGTAAAATGCATATCATCTTACCATAATGCACATAACGCCACATTACTCACGCTGGATATGGTCTAGAAGATTCTCAGAAATTTCACTTTTCACTTGAAGTACCGAGAAATCTATGGCTTCTTTATTCGCTACAAACAAATGCTGGGATCTATATTTTCTAACAATAAGCGTTATTAAATTTCACCCTCCGCGCAAAGAAAAAATTCATTAGAGTTCGTTTGGCGCAAAAAAAATCCTTGGCTCCACAAATATTTCTCTGACTGTATAGTCGCATGGCTGACCGCAGAAGCTGATAATTTTCTGGCAACTAAACAAAAGCTTTTAAAGCAAAAAACGATTCATTTATTATAAATGAACTTTATTTTAACCCGAAGTTGCAACAATTTACTTTTACAGCAAATAAAGAAAAACGTTTATTATAAACGAAAAACATGTATACACCCATATGTTTGAACAATCACGAATTGATTCCCTTTTCTTTGAATGAGAACCAAACAGTAATATACGCTACATTGTCTCTTGAGTTGAATGTGTCTTCTTTTCGCAACAACAAACGATCAAATCCTGTTTGAAGCGTTTGTTTGGCTTGGCGGAACGTATGCGATGGCTCAGTAGATACACCCTCAGACGAAGAGAGGAGGGGAATGCCAATAAAGTAAACGAGGGAATTGCCTCGTTTCTCTGCTCTATCTCTCTATCTCTCGCTCTTACGCCCTGCGTTGAATGTTTCAATACACGAGCAGTGTTTTGAAGATGTATAGTATATACCAATTGAAATTCCAACCATGTTTAAATAAAATTACATAAAGTTTGTAAAAAGTATGAAATAATCAAGTTATGACGCGAGAGAGAAATGCGTTGGAGGGAATCGCGTCGACTTTTTGCTTCTCTTCAACGAAGGTTACCAAATTGCTCACTTTTTTACTTATCTACCCTTATTCATCCTCTTTGCCACAGACTTGCAGTCATGATTCCCGGGATGAACTCTATTTCATGGAGATTGTGAGGAAAATAATGGTACACTTCCATCCCAATCAAATCCTATTTGGTGAAATACAACCCTTTTACGTTAAACGCAAATACAGTTTGTCGCCAACATTCTTCGACTCTCATAAAACACTTTCGGGTTTATTATAACTCGTGTGCGGTAAACAAAAGAGCTAATGTTAACGCTTTTCGTTTTTCAAAAATATATGTTTACCGTATATCATATATTGTTTGTTGTGAACGTTTTTCGTTTTCCATAAACAAAGTTGTTTATTTATCACAACCGAAATTATGTTTGATACAGCAACTGTCCGTTTGCCCCTATTTCGTTCCCCAAACGAAGTTCATATATCTGAAATTTTGTTTGGGTGGACAAGCCAAATATGGCCGTCGGTGGTGCCCTGGTTATTGTCCGCGACGCTTGTACATAAGAACGTGGGTTCGATCCCCTGCTTCGACCATCTTACATCTCTTTTGACGACAGTAGTGATGACGACACTATCGAGTAGTTAGTCATAAATAAGCTTCTCAAAATATCATTCGTAACCGGTATAAAATCGTAGGTCTCAATCAGTAAGTGTAAAACTTGAAAGCGCACGGCTCACTGGTCGTGAGAAGCTTTCCCCAATGCCTTCATGGAATGTAATGAGAAACCATTTATTTATATATTTTTATTAGACAAGCCAAAAGCAAAGACAAAATCTAGAATTCGACAACCAGAAAATGTGCGCAATTTGGCAACCCTGGTAAAAGAGAACCAAAAAGTCCAAAAAAATCACTCAAATGCATTTCTCTCACGCGTCATATCTTGATTATTTCATACTTTTTGCATAGTTTATGTAATTTTACTTCGACATGGTCAACAATATCAAAAAGCTGCTCGTGTATTAAAATATTCAATGAAGTGAGTCAAAGAGAGAACAGAGAGAGAACAGAGAATGACTAGGGTTTCACTCGTTCTGTTTGTTGACATTTGAGTGAAGAGAAATGTTGACTGTCTACTTGTACATCGTTTTTGCCAAAAGTTTGCGGGGTTTGAATTACCAAAAAGGATGTACAGGTAGAGAAGAAAAAAACCCCGCAATTTGGCAACCCTAGTAGAAGAGAACCAACAAATTCGACGCGATTCACTCAAGCGCATTTCTTTCCCGAGTCATAACTTGATTATTTCATACTTTTTACATACTTTATGTAATTTTATTTAAATATGGTTGGAATTTCTATAGTTAGATAGAATAACATCACCAGAAAACTGCTCGTGTATTGAAATATTCAACGAAGAGAGTAAGAGAGAGAGCAGAGAATCGACACACTTCACTCGTTTTGCTTGTTGGCATTCCACTCCATGAGTAAATTTTCTTCTCTATACAATAGTTGCTTTATGGAATTACTAAAGTTTTAAAAAGTAATATTATCAAATAAATAAAATAGTAACGAGAAACATAACAAAATTATTCTTTGCGTGTACGTATCCCTTTACAGCAAATAAACAATCCACAATTGACAAAGGGGTTAGAGTATTTATATCGAATGTATACAGGGCATTAAATAGCCAAAGGATAAAAATGTCACAAGTTAAGTTGAATTGAAGAAAAATAAAGTCTTAAACTTTAAACAGGATGAAATCAACAACTCTTTGATGTTTATCAAGTCAACCTAATCGTCAATTAAATGGAAATCTCTTGGGTTATCGCCAGCCACTGATTGCCAAAGTTTAACCTACACAACCGATAAAGGTCAGTAGTAAAAAAAGTTATTCCCCTTATTTCAACGACATTGAAAGGATATCAACAGGTTTTTGTCATCACTTGGTATTGTCCCTTCATTCTCAACTCCCACTTCAAAACGGCCTCCCACTTACTCATTTATTCTCTAGGTCATTTTGATGTTGCCTCTAATGGCACACCATAAAACAGAAGACACAGTCCTTTGTTCCGGCCGCATAATCGATTTTCTGTTCACGTTTAATAATAAAAATTCGCCGCTTATACACCTGAACTTCATTACACTTATTTTTCGCCTTAGGTTAGGCTACATTCTTTTTCATTTCCCCTATGAAGGCACACAAAACAAAAAACTAACCCCACTGATACAATGTTTTTTTACAACTCAATTCTTTTTATACATCTGGACAAAGCTACAAGAGATGAAGTACAAATTTCCTGAAATACAAATTTTCGTCTGTTTTGTTAGTGACCATTGCGATTGCCTTCAATGTTTTATTTTAACATCCCGTCCACCTTGCTGGTATAGTCATGTTACCACGTTCCTTGAAGAAGGAAACATGAAACATGTCCTTTGAACGCAACGCACGTCTCAATTGTCATTTGTTCCTTTGTGCCGTCATTTTATTGAGATACAGTGGAATAAGCGCCAGGATAATGACACAAGAAATACACAATTTAATAAATATTGAGACAGAAAATAAATATTGACATATTGGTACATAAAATAAATATTGAATGAGCATTCTTCGTAATTATTATAAAATCCTTTACAGATTCTATCAATTCCTTCATTAATTTTCAGGCAACTTAACATTTCATAGGATCTATAAAAGATTTTCATAGGATCTATGAAATTTGTCATTACGTCCGAGAAATAAATAATAACCTGACATTTTGTTACTAAATAAATAAATAAATGGTTTTCAATTACATACCATGGAGGGACAGAGGAGAGCTTGTCACAAACTGAGCTGTGCGCTTTCGAGTTTTCAATCACTGATTGGGACCTACAATTTTCCACCGATTCCGAACGGTATTTTGAGAAGCTTTTTAATGGCTAAATACTCGATAGTGTCGCCGTCACTATGCGAGGTGAGCGCCACCGAAAGGAATTTTAAGGTGGCCAGAGCAGGGTTCGAAACCAGGATCTCAGACATTTTGTTACTACATCTGTGAAAATTTATCAAAGATTTTAAATATCTTAATTTATTTAATTTGTTCATACAATCAATGAAACATTTTCATAGATTTTATGAAACCTGTCATAGAATTGGAATGCGTTCCTTTTTGTTCCGAGGGAATGATGTTATTACAAAATTTAACATGATATAAGTAACCGCCAACTGTGGTGCAATGGTAGTGTGCGCGGCTCTTGTGCATGAGAACGTGGGGTCGATCTTTGCTCTGACCACCATAAATTTCTGTCGGCGGCGGTCACCTTGCTTAGTGATGGCGACGTAATCGAGAATTTAATGATGAAAACGCTTCTCAAAATACCGTTCGAAACCGGTGTAAGACTATAGGTCCCATTCAGTGAGTGTAAAACTAGAACGCGCACAGCTCACTGGTTGTGAAAAGCTCTCTTAAATCCCTTCATGGGATGTAACGCGAAACCAATTTTTTTTTGCACAGATTCTATCAATTCCTTCACAGATTTTCAGCCATATGTGTATCCACCGTCGGTGGTACAACGGTAGTTTACGGGGCTCTTATACATGAGTACAAGGGTTCGATCCCTGCTCAGACCAGCTAACATTTCACCTCGCTTAGTGACGTGAGTTTTTAATCTATATCACAGAGTTGTATTTTTCCGCGGTTTAGCTTGTGTTGTGTGTATGAAATTGTCGTTAAACTTCATAGGATTAATGAAAGATGTTTAATTAATATTTACGGGAATATTTGAATCTTCGTTTCTATGAAAAAGAGTCGCGCATGCCATTACAAGCCCGTCGCACAGTGTGAGGATTCCAAATAAAGGGTGTCTCTGTTAGAATTCACTTTTTCATTTTAAAATTAAAACACGTACTTTTTGAGATAGTTGTGATTTTTTTTATTTGATTGTAAAGAAAACATATTCCGATTACGCATGGAGTAACATATCCGTCAAATGGTCCCCACGGCTCCGATGACAGGCCATTAATCTTTTCATGCAATTTTCCGCGACTTTTCCATAAGAATGTGGCTGTATCTCACCGATAACACGTTGGATCTCGGATTTGAGCTCAATGATTGTTTCTGGTTTCTTCGCATAAACCTGGGTTTTCACAAAACCCCAAAGAAAAAAACAGCACGGCGTTAAATCGCATGATCTTGGTGGCCAGTTGACATCAGTATTTCTTAAGATAATTTGTTCTGGAAATCGTTGCTGCAATAAATCGATTGTTTCATGCACGGTGTGGCAGGTGACGCCGTCTTACTGAAACCACAAGTCGTCCAGATCCATGCCCCCCAGTTGAGGCCAAAAATAACTCCGTTATCATGTTCCTGTAATGAATGCAGTTGACAGCCACTGCAATTTCGGCCACATCTTCAAAAAAAAATAAGGCCCATTTATGAAGCCTGGCTTAAATCCGACTGTTGCTCGTTGTGGGTTGTTTTGCCTCTCATGGATTGCATGAGGATTTTTTGAGCCTCAAATTCGACGATTTTATATATTTACGAAGCCATAGAAGCCAGATGAAAATGTGCTTCATCGGAGAAAATTACATTTTCAAAAAAAAAAAAATTGAATTGACTTCACTTTGCTCCATTACCCACTGAACGAATTGCCGAAGTTTTCCCTGAACTGCTGGTTTGAGTTCCTGAGTAAGTTGAATTTTGTGCGCATGAAGGTGGAGGTCTTTTGTTAAATTCGCTGTGTAGTGCGAGTAGTTTTACTGCCGGTAGTTTTACTGCCCATAACGGACCCAGTTTTTTGACCAGCCAGCCTTCGAATGGTTGACACCTTAAGTGCACTTTCTTGACTGTAAATTCTTCGAAGTTTGCGAGCGGTCTCAGCATAACTTTCCAAATTTTTGTAATAAGTTTCCACAATTATAACGCCTTGTTCTTTCGTAAAGCGCTCCATTTTTAATAATCGGAATAAACATATGTGACAGCTGCCAAATTTCAGAGTTGACACTTGCACAAAAAAATTACATGAAATAAATATATGAGATATTAACAGTCTACAGAAAACATTAAGTTGTAAACTACAGTTTTTGAAACAACTAGCTTACATTTTCATCGATATTTATTAGTTTTGAATTGAAATTCAAGGTAAAGCGCCCTCTATGTGTCAATAATATAGCTTGATTCGAACAAAATTGTTGCTAGAGTAGAAGAAGTAATTTCGGTATTTTTCTTCTTGCGAAATTTTCGTAAGAAATTTTGGCCAATTATCTCTAAATTGAAATTTTTATTGCGAAGAGTTATATGATTAATCAATTTATATGATTAAAAGAGCGTAATATGTAAACAAACACCAATGTTACAATTACGCACTCTCTTCGATGTTACAATATTGCACTCTCTTCAACTCTTTACAGATCCATCATAAATTATTATTTTCTTCAATTGCTCATTATTGTCTACGTGCTGATCAAAAATGGAAGCATCATAAGTTGGTGAACTCATGGCATTAGTAAATAATAATAATTATGTTCTGAACGTTGCAAAAAAGTTTAATGGAGTCACATGACGATCCAGAGAATAAAACTGAAGAGAAATATTAAAACTTCACTTTAAAAAAAACCCCACTTTGTTCCACAGTGCTTTCATACATTTCAGTTCTCCGTTTATTTGCGAAAATACTCATATAATGTTATATGAAAGCCCATAGGAGCGAATGCGTTACGAGTACAAATGGCATAGTTTATTTTACAACACTCCTGGCCAGCGTGGACAACATCACGGCCATCATCTGGCATTGTTCTCAGCCCCAGACACATCCTTATCCTCATCACCGGCATGACCAAAGTAATTTTTATTTACTTCTTTACTAGACCCCAGCTTCATCTATCGTGGATGACAATATTTTTAATGTTTCCTCTATTTATCGTTTATACTCGGAACGCGTGCATTGATCACATTTAATGTCCTGTCTGTGTTGTGGGCCTGGAATGGATAATGGCAAAAATCACCTAAATGTTTTAGTTAGTAATGTTTGTTTTCACGTTTTGTCGTTGGATTTGGAAATAAGTGATTTTTAACCACCGATTATTCTATAATGGTCTATATTGGTTAGAAAATAGACGCATCACTTTGTATCGGTAAATGAATTGGCTGTAAGAAAGCGAAGGGGAATTCAAGATTTCGAATAGAGCTATCAAGTTTCCTTACAATGTTAAAATCCGAATCGAGCTTCTAACTTTGGAATGCTGGTGGTATTGTCACCGTCTTGAAATGGGCAGGTGGAATCAGATCTCTTTTAAACGCCTATTGACCTGCTCTTTAGATTAGAGAGGCTTAGGAGCGAAGTACCACACGAGTTTAGCTAGATTTTAAGGTATGGAGAGAGGGATGCAGCTGGAGCAGGGATCTGCAAAAATTGATTCTACAATAAATTCCAATAGAAGCAGCCGGATTTGGATGAATAGTAGAGTTCAACCAACCTGTAGCAGAAAAGTCACTGAAAACAGAAATTTATCATTGGTTAAGAGACTCCAAATAAATTTAAAGAGTTAAACATCAAATAAACAAAAGGAGAGCAACGGGGAAGCACAAAACAAATTTTAGGATTTATTTTGGTTCTTTTCATGGACTACTCACCAGTATGGATGGCCAAATTGTACAAGAAGGAAGGTTTCGTATTGGAACGAAGTTTCTTTTCCCACGTTGCGGTATGGGAAAAATTAAGAAAATAAAATGTGACAAACCTATATTTACTACATAGAAGGTTTTATAAATAATATATAGATATCACCAGCAGCAAGCCCGTTAGCCGGCCCAAAGTCTAAACAAGTAGGAACACGTTTTCTATCTAAAAACTTCCACCATCCAAAAATTGCAGCACCTTCTTTGGCCGTGGATTCCGAAACTATTTGAGTATCTGAAGACTTCCAATCAAGAATGACGACTGAAACGGAGGAAGAACTACTTTATGGACGGTGGTGGCATGGCTTTGCAATTCGATTGCCATCAAAAATGCGATTTTAAGTTGTGTGTTGTATTCTTCGTTTTAAATGATTATTGCTTTTGATTTGAAATCCAAATTTTAAAATTCTAATAAATGTCATTTTCTTTTTTACTTTTTTTTTGGGAACAAAAAATCCCAATTATTGCTTTCAGTGACACCTAGATAATTACTCATTACACTAAATATTTCCCAACTTCATCTATTATTTTTCTTTATTTATGTTATCAACCATAGATAAAGGAAATAATAGATATATCGCGACAATTGTCAACTTTGTTCACTAGGTGCTGTCCTGTACTACTGTCACTTTCACTGAAGTTTCCCACAGTTTTCATTGACGTTTATTCAAAATTGTGGGAAATTTTGTGAAAGTAATTTAAACTATAGATAAAGTAAACAAATAGATGAAGCGCAAGTGTTGGGAAAATTTTAGTGTAATGGGTAATTTTCTAGATGTCGTTGAAAGCAATAAATGGGATTTTTTGAACAAAAAGTCAAAAAATATGACAATAAAAATCTAAAATTTCATATAAAAAGAAAAAATTATTTTCAACAAAGATATCAAGAATACAACACTTTTCTTAAAATATAATATCTGATGTCCATCGAATTGCAAAGGTATGTCACCACCGTCTATGTCCTACTATTCCTTGTTGACAGTCCTCAGATATTCTAACGGTTTGGCATCTGCGACAACAGAAGTTACTACAGTTTTTGGCCGGGGAAGTTGTTAGATTAAAACGGCGTTCCAGGATGTTCATCTATGGGCGGTCTTACGGGTTTTCTCCTATTGAGATCCCAACACCGGCCTCATGGCTTTGAAATAGATTTTATATAAGAAACTAAGGTTATTATGTAAAATCACATACATTTTGTCACATATTCCATTGTTTAAATTCATTTCTTACAAATTTCCCACAATTTTGAATAAACGTCAATGAGAATTATGGGAAACTTCAGTGAAAGTGACAGTAGTATAGGACAGCACCTAGTGAACAAAGTTGACAATGGTCGCGCTATATCTATTATTTCCTTTATCTATTTTATAAATTAATACTCTCAAACTTTTAAAGTGTACCGTCCAAACATTGCCGCATATAAGTTCACACACCCAGACGTATCAAAAACGTGATGCAACCTTATTTTAAAGGCATCAAAAGGTTGGCGCTTCTTGAATGCTGCAATAACTGCCCTCTAATAAAGGGTGTCTCAGTAAGAATGCACTTTTTTATATTAAAATAAAATCACTTATTTTTTGAGATAGTTGTGATTTTTTATTGGATTGTAAAGAATACATGTTCCGATTAAGTATGAAATATAATATCCGTCAAATTGCCCTCACGTCTCTGATGACAGACCATTACTCTTTTCATGAACTTTTCCATGACCGAACGTGAAATTCTAGGTGCAAAGCCGCACTTATATGGCCCGATCAGGGGCGCAACAATTGGCGTTATGCGTGACTTTGTATGAAATGGTTAAAGGTGTATTCAACGGTAACGGAAATATTGGACTCCAATCGCAAGAGATGCATTCGTCTAACTAAGTTTGGATACACCTTGCCAGCTCACCGCCAGCACCGTGAATAGATCATATGCGGCTTTGATTTAAAGCCGAAAAAGTCCTGTTCTAACCTCGCCTTGTTTTTCAGTGGTAATCGACACCATCTACAGGGTGTTTCAAAAGTGACCACCCTATAGGAAGATGCTCCTATTTTTGCAAATGGCCGCCAATGTCAAATCTGTTTTGACATTTGTGCGATATACTCCCCAAGAACGCGGAATAATCGTGTCTATTTTGTTGCCTAACAATTCGTCTGTGGTGTGGGCGCAGCGCGAATACCGTCGCCGATTCCGCGGCCGTCCGACACCGACTGCGCAAACATTGCGCCGTTTGGCCACTAACCTTGAAGAGTATGGGACTATACGAGACGTTGCCAGGAGTGGCCGGCCCCGGAGCGCCCGTTCTGCCGAGAATATCGCCGCTGTTGCCGAGGATGTCGAGCTGTCGCCGGAAACATCGACCAGACGCCGTGCCTCGCAATTAGCCATCAGCCGGTCGTCCTTATGGCGAATTTTGGTCAAAGACCTGCGCATTTTCCCATACAAAGTCCAGTCCGTGCATCAGCCTGTCGACCGCCATACGCCTGTAACCTACGCCCAAGCCATCCTCAATCTCGTGGACGGTTTTTCCACCAAAATCATAATGAGCGATGAGGCTCATTTCCACCTCAGCGGGTACGTGAACAAGCAAAACTATCACTTCTGGGGCACCGAAAATCCACGAGTGATGCACGAGGAGCCATTACACCCGCTCAATGTTGCTGCATGGTGCGCTGTTCACGCTGAAGGAGTCATCGGGCCATTTTTTTCGAGAACGCCGCTGGTCAAACGACAACAGTGGACGGTGCGCGCTATAGGGCCATGTTAACCGAGTTTTTTCTACCGCAATTCGACGAATTAGGACTGGACGATATGTGGTTCCACCAGGACGGAGCAACGGCACACACTGCGCGATCCACAACCGATATTCTGAAGGCGGCGTTGCCGGGTCGCCTCATCTCTCGTTTTGGAGGTTTGCACTGGCCCGCAAGATCGCCCGATTTAACCGTTCCAGACTTTTTTTGTGGGTTTTATTGAAGTCCCGTGTTTACGTGAACAAGCTTGAGACCCTGGAAGCCCTCAAGGTCAACATTCGACACGAATCTGTCGCCCGAAGTTCTGGCCGAAGTGATGAAAAATGCCATAAAACAACCCCATATGATCAATTGTGACGGCGCCCATTTAGCCGATATCATTTTCTCAACTTGACCAATAAAATTCTAAAAGTTCAAATAAACATAATCAAAAAACAGAATCGAAGTTTTTCATTTAGAAAAATAATGAGAGCCAAACAACATCGGGTGACTTCTTTTGAAACACCTTGTAACGGGTTTTTGAATAAGAGCGCTACAAAAGTTTTTTTTAAATAAAACAAAACCGGTTTTAGATACCAATGAAATTCTTTATTCCTGTGAAAGTACGTTCGATGCCATTATGTATGGAACTCGATTTCTTTTTCATGGCCACCACGGGCACGCTTGCAGAATTCCACACGCTGAACCCAATTTTCGACGGGTTTCAAGCATAAATCGGCCGATACTGCTGCAATTTCACGTTCGATATTCGTTCGAAGTTCATCAATCATCGCTGGCTTGTTGGCATAGACCATAGACTTGATGTAGCCCCATAGGAAATAATATAACGGCGTCAAATCGCACGACCGAGGCGGCCAATCGACTGGGCCATTTCGTGAGATAACACGTTCACCAAACTTGGTTTCCAATAAATTGATTGTGGCATTCGCTGTGTGGCTTGTGACCCGTCCTGTTGGAACCACATGTCCTCCAAGTCCATATTATCCAATTGGGGCCAAAAATATTCGGTTATCATTGAACGGTAGCGATTCGCATTCACAGCAATGTGCCGGTCTTGATCATCACGGAAGAAGTACCGCCCAATGACGACTCCAAATTTCGGTAGTAAATTTTAATAATTTCGACTAGTTGTTGGCTCGTATATCTTTCCATGATGAAATGGCAAACCTTACTGAAGAGAAATGTCAAAAGAGCGGGAAAAAATATGGCGTCGTTTGCTGTCCCTATCGATTTACTTTTGTAGCGTCTCTGTTGAAAAACCCTTTAAATTCGCACTATTGACCTAGACTGCCAAGAGGAGTACGAAGGACAGTCTTTCGCGTCACTTACGATATAGCTACTACTGCAGCCAATAAAAAATCTGTATCAGTTCATGTAGTCTAGTTCTAAAAATGATGTCCAGTTTTCCTGAGATGCAGTGGTATGTCTGGTTTGGGGTTCGCAGTCTCTAGTTTATTGGCTCTAAGAGCGATTGAGGATAATTTTGTCGCCATTTGCACTGTGGATTTTTGGTCATGACCAGCGCTAGCTGACGCTAATTCATGTCCAGTTGACTGTACTGATTTGAAAACAGTTCTTGTATTTCAAATTTACCATTTGTGAAAATATCCATTGGCACTGTCGATGTTCTTAATGCTTTCGTATCAAAAACAAAACATGCTTTCATAAATCCCCTTGACTAAGGATCTTAATTGTTTTTTCTTTGGTGGTGTTTACAACGGTTACTACATTACTCTATCCCAAATTGACAAATGATCCCATTTAAACTCAATTGATGAAGACAAATGATACAATTTGTAAATCTTTTAAACTCAAAACCCAAATGAATTATTGATTTCTTCAAGGGTTGTCGTGGGCTAAGGATTGTACATCGCTGCTTTTCCGACATCTAAATAGGCTGGGAGAAATCTATGAACTGAGTTTACTATTAGATTAAATGTTTTGCATTGTAAGTCCTTTACAAGTACAGTGAATTTACCTTTTACCATTTAAGCTCTACACATTTGAAAGGTGACTAGAAAATGCGTTAAATAAGTGGTAGTTACAGTAGAGAGTCGATTTATGAGACTAATGGAATTTATGTACTGAAATATAATAACAAGGGGTGAAACGAACTACTTTGGATTTGTTCTAAATTGCAAACACATCCTGTCGTAACCAAGTCGCGTTTTCAGGTAATATATATACTTTGCCAGGACGAACCAGCATATAGGGCTAAGCTACGGAACGGAAAGATTTACCCACCAAAAATACCACGTGCGTGCATGACACAGTTGCGACATAGGTTACTCGTGTGTAGTGTAGTTAAAAGACATGATAGGAAAACATCTCTTTTAGGAGGAAGGCGTTTGAGCGCGAGAAAGGAGAATATAAAAAACAAAATAATATTAATATTCTTTAAAGTTTATAATGTTCTAATGTTGTAACGATAAAAATGCTTCAAATTTCTTGGTTTAACTAACATTTGAATCCACCGCATGTCAAAGTAAACGGTGTCGCAGTAAGAATGCACCTTTTAATTTTAAAATAAAGACACGTACTTAGTTTGTGAGAAAGTCGTGATTTTTTTATTGGATTGTAAAGACGACGACATGTTCCGATTAAGTGTGATGGTCCCCACGGCTCCGATGAGAGGCCATTACTCTTTTCATGAAATTTTCATTCACTTTTTCACAGAGATGTGGCTGTATCTCACCGATGACGGATGGATCTCGGATTTGAATTCTTGAACTTTTTACTGGAATAAACCCTAGATTTCATAAAGCCCCAAGAAAGAAATCGCACGGCTATAAATCGCATAATCTTGCTGGCCAGTTGACATCAGAATTTCTTGATTTAATTTGTTCTGGCAATCGTTGCTGCAATAAATCGATTGTTTCATGCGCAGTGCGGCAGGTGATGTCGTCTTATTGAAACCACATGTCGTCCAGATCAATGCTGCCCAGTTGATGCCACAAGAACTCCGTTATCATGTTCCTGTAACGAATGCCCTTCACAGTCACAATTTCGCCCTCATCTACAAAAAAGGAAAGGCCCAACAACGTCGCCTGCCCAAAACCCGCACCTGACAGTTTTTCGATGTGGGTGCATTTGTGTCTCATGGAGTGCAAGAGGATTTTCTGAGCCCCAAACTCGACAATTTTGGGTATTCACGAAGCCATTCAGAAGATACCTCCATTACCCATTGAACGACTTGCCGGCGATTTCCATGGTCTGCTAGTTTGAGCTCCTGAGTAAAGTGCATTTGTAGGCATGAAGGTGGAGGTCTTTTGTCAAAATTCGCTGCGTAGTGCTTCGTGAAATTTGAAGTTGTCTAGAACGATGCCAAATTAATGTTTCGGGTTTTCGGCGACACTCTCATTTACAGCAGCAATGTTTTCAAAAGACCGACCGGTACGTTGATGCACAGGAGTCTTACTGTGCATAATCGACCCAGTTTAGTCAAACTTTTTGACCACTCTTCGAAGGGTTGACACATTAGGTACACTTTCTCGAGAGAAATTTCTTCGAGGTATGCGAGCGAGCTTTCCCAATATTTATAATAAGTTTTCACAATTACAACGGGTTGTTCTTTCGTAAAGCGCTGTATTTTTAATAATCGGAATAAACATATGTGAAAGCTTCCAAATTCCAGAGTTGCCATTTGCAAAAAAAAAACACACTAATAGCCTGTTCTCCATCTCGAACGAAAAGCTAAGCAAAAGAAAGTCAGTCACTCACATTCGACTCAAATTGGGTTTGTCTTAGTCGACATTTTCGTTCGCCTGACTCCTTGTTTGTTCGTGAGTGACAGCACATTCGAAATAGAGAAACCAAAATTTGTACTGAATAGTTTTATGTTTTCATTCGACTTGAAACGACAGTATTGTGAAACCCAAATCAACTTTCTTTTGTCTAGAACACGAACGAAAGCTTTCGTTCGAGTTAGATAAACAGACTGTAAATTTAAAAACTTCAATCTTACTGAGACAGCCTTTACCATTAGAATGACAACAAACAGGACGTGGTGTATAGCTTGATTGCTCTAACAATTCGGCACATGAGTGAAGTTTAGTGGTGATTAGTAAATCGTCACTTTAAGATGAAAGCCGTACACGATCTCACCGCGAACGGTTGATGAATTCGCTAAGAGCTCTTGAACAATCGAGAGCAGATGACATTACTATGAGATGGTTCTGGCGAGAGTTTAATCAGTCTGGTTTCAAACGCCTAAGAGTATCGAATATTTCCTAGGAATTATTGTTGCGACTGTTATACGATGTTTTAGAGTATAGAGTAATTGTGTGTTAATAAAGATGTCACTATCTTAATTTAAAACAAGCATTGCTCTACCAAGTGATAGTTACTAAATTCGTAGTGATATGAGTAAATATTTTGAAATTTTAATTAAAATTTTCCCAATATTAAATCGCTACTCTTATTTCACTTATGGCCAGTTTCACAGTTACAAATTCGCCATTTAAATGTAATTTAAATGCCCGATGCTTGTCATTCAAAATGTCATTTAATATGAAAATTGTCTGTGAGCTTTTAAATTGAGCTTTTAAATAACTTGTGTGAAACTCGCCCTTAAATTGTTATCAATTTCAAATGGATTTTGTAATGATAGTTTGGAATTGGAAATTTGGAAAATTGGAATACTTCAAAATTTAAATAAAATGTCTAAAAATCATTTGCAAATTTCTCAATTATAAACGGAAACGGGAATATCTGTGTGGACATTTCGCAAGTGTTAAATGAATTTTATTATTTAATGGGACGCTTAGTTTTTAAAAATATGTTTAAATCTCTGGAAAATTTTTAGAATTTGAATTAGAAATTCTCTATTTTCATATCCTACCGAAAAATTTTATATTTTGATAAATTGAATTCCAAATTTCATTTAGAGTTTTCTAGTTTTTTCAACCTGAAAATTCTCTATTTAATTTATTTTCGTTTTGTAAATTGCAAATGTAAGTGTTTTGTTTCATTATATCATAACGTTAAATTCTATGGTAGCATGTCCTGAGTGCCTACTGTATATCTACCTATACATTTAACTGAGTGTAAAACTGTGTGTGTGCATGCATTAAAGTGACAAACACTAAACGCTTCCAAATGCTTATCTCTTGGGATACAACAACAACACCAACAACAGCAAAATGAAATGAAGTTCAAACAAAATATTCAAACACATACAGTAGGTATGAAATGAATGTGCTGATGTCAACCATGGTAAATGTAAATTTAATTTACAGGTAACTGGGCCGCACCCTTTTCTTTATTCATCATCTTTTATTTACTTGTTACTCCACCTCCCTCAAATTTTCCTATGCCTTACCACACACCCTTTCTACAAAGTTTTTCAACAGCCTCTTTTTTAAATTGTGTATGTAGGTTGGAGATGTTTTAAATCATATTTTTTACAAGTACATCAAGGACATATTAAGCGTAAATCCTTTTAGCCGTTTCCTTAAGTCCTGTGTGGCGCATTCAACAAGTATTGCGAACAAGTATTGCGATGCGAAATGTTAGATGGGAACGGTGGAAAATGTGATTACTACTCAATTTGCATAAATTGAAGCAATTACCAAACATTGTATTCAACCTTAACCATGTCCTCACGTACTACTTGTAGTCCTGCTACCTCTTACACCCCTCTCCAAAGCTCCTTCTTAAGCATTAACATAAATTTCCATTTGAAGACGGAGTGTGGATGAGAGTGAGGTCGAAAGTGTTTAATCTATGGAAGCGGCATGAGAATGTATAGGTGTCAAAATGACCGCCAGAAGGACAAAATATTGCGCTGACATAATTTATGCCGCCAAATAATGTTGTGCAGGCAAGACTACGCCTAGGGGTGAAAGGACATTAAGGTTGAGTGCAGATGTTAAATTTGTATTTATTGAAAATCTTTAATTGCTCTCCAGAGAATGTCATGATTTCGAATTGACTTAAGTTCATTTTGGTAAATCGATATCGATGCAAGTCGATTAAAGAAAGAGAAAGTTTTGACAGGAATCCGAATTTTTAGTTGTTCGCTTTTACTTGTAATCGATAGAAATCAGACATTGTACCATTAGAAAGAACATAAGGAGGAACCTTTTCTTATTAAATGTTTGGAAACTCTTCATGGCCAATGAGTGTCGCTGGCTAAATCTTACCCGATTTCCAAGGTGCGGCTGTAATTTTTGTCCACAGCTTAGTAACTTGTTAAGGGGTTTCCACCAGTAGAGTAGATGTTTAAAATTAATAATTCAAGTTGCGTGCAAGATTTTAACGCATTTTGTGTTTTATTTGAAAGATCTATCCATGATATTGTGTTGGAACCAACGTTCTCAGAGTCGCACATACTAACCAATGCAACACCGACCAAATGACCGTCGCGGATTTGCTGTGTGGTGCAAATTCGCGAGTTCAAATATTCGGTGACTCGGGCGCATATAAGTCGCACGGCAGTAAATCGCATCATTTTGGTGACCAGATGACATCAAAATTTCTTGAGATAATTTGTTCTGAAAATCGTTGCTGCAATAAATCAATTGTTTCATGCGCGATGCGGCAGGTGCCGCCGTCTTGCTGAAACCACATATCGCCCAGATCCATGCCATCTAGTTGAGACCACAAGAACTCAGTTATCATGTTCCTGTAATGAATGCCATTCACAGTCACTGCAAGTGCGTCCTCATCCTTCGAGGATGGCCAAAATCCGTAGCAGACAGTTGCTCGTTGTGGGTGCATTTGTTTCTCATGCATTGCATGAGGATTTTCTGAGCCCTAAATTTGGTAATTTGTGTATTCACGAAGCCATCCAGATGGAAATGCGGTTCATCGAAGAAGTTGATTTTTTTTCTGAAAAATTGGCATTGACTTCACTTTGCTGCATCAGCCATTGAACGAATTGTCTGTGCTTTCGATGGTCTGCTGGTTTGAGCTCTTCAGCATGTAGGTGGAGGTCTTTTGTCAAAATTCGCTGCGTAGTACTTGGTGTAATTTGAAGTTGTTGCGGACGATCCCGAATTGATGTTTTCGGCTTTTCGGCTACACTCTCGTTTACAGCAGCAACGTTTTCAAGTGATCGACCTGTACCTTGACGCATGGGAGTCTTACTGTCCACAACCGACCCAATTTCTTAAAATTTTTCGACCACTCTTCGAATTGTTGACACATTGGGTGCATTTTCTTGACTGAAAATTCGTCAAAGTTTGCGAGCGGTGTCATCATACCTTTCCAAATTTTTGTAACAAGTTTTCACAATTATAACTTGTTGTTCTTTCGTAAAGCGCTGCATTTTTAATAATCGAAATATCCATATATGACAGCTGCCAAATTTCAGAGTAGAAAAAAGGGCACTCAATTTAAATATGCGAAATCTTGCTGAGGTACTCTTTATCAGATACAGATTATTTTTACTTTGAGGACACCGGTCGTCTGCCGGTTGTTGGCATCGACCTGTAACTTCCGTCGGTGGCCGTCGGTGGTGCAATGTTAGTGTGCGCGGCTATTGTACATGAGTACGTGGGTTCGATCCCTGCTCAGATCACCTAACATTTATTGCGACGGCGGTCACCTCGCTTAGTGACGGCGACACTACCGAGCATTTAGCCATGAAAAAGTTTCTCACTAATACCGTTCGGAACCGGTCTAAAACTGTAGGTACCAATCAGTGAGTACAAAACTAGAACCCGCACAGCGAGCTGAAGAGAAGGTATTTAGGATTCTACACTGATGGCTCCAAACCAAATGGCAATGTAGGGTTTGGAGTCTATTCTGACGAGCTGGGACTAGGCCTTACTAAAATACTATCATACCATTGTGGTGCCTTTCAGGCAGAAGTCATGGCTATCGGTGAGATTGCCCTATGGTATCAAAATCTACGCTGACAGTCAGTGTGGTACAAAATTTCATCAATCTGTATTCCTGACTTCAATAACTGCCTACAACTGCCGCGCATCTGTAAATGAGAAGGCCAAACAGATTGATATTCATCCTGTGCCCGGCACAGGAATATTCCAGGGAACCATAGAGCAGATGAACTCGCAAGATTAGGAATTACCTTACCTATTCCATGTGATATAGAGTATGTGGATATGAACCTTTCTGCATGCAAGCTCATACCTAAAACCCCAGACCTCATACGTGCGAATGATAGAGGGTCTCGTGGCACAAATTGCTGTATCACAAGGCAATTATTGCCAAGTTATGACCTACCTTCGCTAACCCTGATATCCATTCCTAGACAAGATGTCTCTATGCTGGTAGCCATGATCATTGGACACTGTTTAATAAGCAGACAGGCGTCTTGACTTGGAGTCCCAGCTCATAAGTACTGCAGAAGCTGTGAGAATGAAGACGAGCGTCAAAGATATCATATGCTACTTTGGTCTAAAAAAAACCGTTTCCCATTACATCCCATGAAGGATTGAGGAAAGCTTCTCACAACCAGTATAAGTAGGAGGAAATATCTAGGATCTTAATTCATGTCGACTCTAACAGACATTCAGCATGTTAAACTGAATGAGCTTAGTATCTTTCTGAGGAATACTAATTAGTTCGCCAGTAACTGATGTGCATCCCTTCTTCAGCCACATCCTCGAATATCGTGATGAAGCATAATATGGCTTGAAAGCTCCATAACCATATCACGTCAATTTAAAGGTTCAACGATAGGGAAGGAATATGATGTCACGTGGTACCACAACGGTTCTCATTGGACTAAGTATGCCACTACCGACACCCACTTCTACCTAATCTAACTATGGAGATGACAAATATTTTGGATGAAAAATTTTGTTCTTGACAAACGTTTGGTTAGGTTACGTTAGAGAGTCAGCTTGTATACCAGGCTAACTTAGATCCCAGTGTGACACCAAAGGGACAAACGTTCTCCTAATCTCTCCCTTTGAACCAGTTTGATTGCATTAACAAGCCCAAGAATTGGCGGATACTAACATAAGCTAGATTTGCTAACTCCTTAACGAAATGTGAGCTCAGTGTAACCTGCTGCGTTCTGGAAAGGACGGACTACAGACACTGAAGGTATTCTATTGACTCCACATAATCGTGGTCACCGTAGCTTCTGCAAAAGTCAATTCTTAAGACTTTCTTCAATTTCTCATGACAGACACGATAAGGGAGACGTCTGGTCTCGATAACGACAGTAGCGCGTTGGTGTGTTTCAAGATTAGCTGGGGCCACATTAGCATGGAATATACTTTGTTCCCTACTAGTGGTCATCTACCATTTGTTGTTAAAAGGAAAGAAAAGCTTTCAAGTTGCTAGAGTCATACTAACATGTTGTAGCTTGTAAGGTAGTCCCCAGTCTCGCAAGTTCATCTTCTCTGCAGTTCACTCAAAATAAGGTGAATATTAAACGGTTCAGACATCTCAGTAAGTGATCTGCGCAGGTCGAGGGACAGTTATTCAAGAAGACGATTTCAAGGGTTTTGATGGAGGCTTGTCTATCAGAGAAAATATTAATACCGACATCAGTCAGAACATTAATCCGTTTTGCTACTCCTCTAATATCCAAGATTTTTGCCTGGTAGACACTACAGTGTTCAGGCAATCTTTTTGCAATAGATAGCTTTATGTCCTCCGAAAATACACCAAAGTCTACTTTACCGTCAAGTTCTGACTCAACTCATAGTCCTTCAGTATGCCGTCAACCACTAAAAACAACATCAGAGGGGATAACACTCCACCCTTCGGTGTGCCCCTTGTTGTCAGCATCCGAACTGAGCTCACCCCAAGGTTCGAATTTACAATACGATCTCTAAGCATGTTCGCATTCCATTCTACAAGCAGCGAAGGCACCCCAGCGGACTCTAGAGATCTCCTGATAGCGCCAGATGACATATTGTCACAAGCGCCTTCTATATCTAAGAAGGCAGCCAAAGTGAAATCCTCAAACTTCAAGTTGCGCTCAAGATAACCGACAACATCGTGCAGAGCAATTTCCACAGATTTACCCATGACGTAGGCAGGCATATTGTCTGCCACTCAAATAGCACGGGCTAATTCGAATCCTGATCAACAAGTCAACAACCATTCTCTGCAAAACTTTCAATAGAAAGGATGAGAGGCTGATTAGTCTGTAGTCCTCAGGAGAGACATGACTACTCTTTCCCGACTTGGGAATAAAAACAACTAGTACCTCCTTCCATTTGTCTGGTATCAGGGAAAGTCTGTTACAAGAGCCTTAGATACTCAGAATATGAGGGGTGACAAAAGCACCACATTTCTGCAGCATGACCGGCGGGATCCCGTCAGGACCAGAAGATTTAAAGGGCTTGAATCTAAGAATAGCCCACAGCAACCTCAATTCGTCAACTATGGCCTCAATCACTCCCAGGTGCGAGATATCTGTAGTGGAAGTCACCAGGTGATTCTTCTCCGCAGAGTCTATATCCACATAGTTTGGAAAGTGAGCTTCCATAAGAAGCTGAGTTGTCGCAGCTTCGGATTGCTTAATATCTGCAAGGCCTCCAGGATCCTTGGACAACACGTGACGAAATCGTGCATCGTCATTGACCTCGCTTTTGGACTGACAGAAGCTGATCCAAGCGACCCGTTTCACCTTTTTTATATCCTTCTTGAACGGATTAAAACTGTTTTTGTACACAGTCCAGTCCGATTCCCTTTTCGCTTTCTTGGCCTTATTGAAGAGTCAGCTTGTGGATTTACGCAGAGTATACAACTCCCGTGTCCACCACACAGGCTGCCTCCTCTTGCCGGGGAAGGTAAGAGGACATGCATCAATATAGAATTTATAGAGAAGATCTGTGACTTTGTAAACTTTCTTATTAACATCGTCACTTGAATTGCAGGGATTGGAGACCAACCCCGTCAATTCCTAGTGACAGGTTCATGAAATTTCACCCAGTCAGATCTCTAGCATTCCTAAAGAGATCTTGCGATCCCGCCACGGAAAGATCCCATTACATCCCATGGAGGGATTTTAGAGACTTTCCCGCAACCAGTGAACTGTGCACTTTCTAGCTCTTTTCACTCACTGTTTGGAACCTATAGTTTTACACCGATTCCGAATGATATATTTAAACCTTTCTCATGACCAAATACTCGATAGGGTGGACGTCACTAAGCGAGGTGACCGTCGTCGAAAAAAATTTATGATGGTCGTGATCCAACCCAAGTTCTCATGTAAAAGACCCGCGCACGCTGCCATTGCACCACCGACGGATATTATGTGTTTCACACAAAAGACGGGATAGGACGATATCAGGTGTTCGACATTATCTTGCTACTTTTCATCCTCCAGCTTCTCCAGCAATCTTTAGCTGATATTCGAAGTCTAGATGCCAGTGAGCACAGCTACTATTTGAGATATATCAAGGCTTTTTCAATGCTATAGGTCATCCTTGAATTTGTGCCTCCAGACAACGCATGTATGAGAGCTTTGGTTTTAATTATGAGCTTGCATTTAACTATAAAGGGACATACCCACATTGAAGATGGGCACGAGCCACGTGATTGCCGTGAATTACGCTTGAGAAGGACCGAACTCTGCACAAGGGAGCGTGCGTGGATGTGGGTAACGAAAATAGCTGTGTGCGTGTGAGTTCAATCTTTGCGTAAATACTATTTTTGCGTGAGCCACGCATGTTTCCGAATATTTGATTGTGTGAGCATGAGCGAAAACTTAATCACGTGGCCATCCCTAGCCTACATGCTCCAAATTCTATTAATTAATGTTACGATATCCGTAATCTCCCAAGCTCATCCGTTCTGTTGTTCCTGGGAATGTTCCTGAGCCCCGGCACCCATATAATCCGAATATGAATCTGATTGACTTTATAATTTAGAGATATTCGGCGGTTATGGGTAATTTTTAAGTCGGGCATACAGCTTGCGAAGATTTTATAGCTGCCTGACTGTCAGGGAATATATTTATTACCCTGGCGTCGTTAATGACGTTTCGCCCCGGCAAAAGAACAACTTAACCGATTGGTATGACTTCTGCATGAGTGACCTGAACTGGTAGCGTTTGTGCGGGGTCTAGACCCACCTCTGTAGTTTAAACTTCAAAACATAATTTGCTATCGAGTTTGGAACCACCAGTGAAGAAGCTTAAATATCTTCAACACGCTGAAAAATCTGTAGTTTTTTGTTGCTTGGATGCAAATATATCGATTTTTTGGAGCTTCATGTATTCAGTCAGTCGTCAATGGTTCATCGGACATAGGATATCAAGAGCACTTGATCAGTGAAAAAGAATAAACAAAGGCTCGGACTGCCAAATTGTTGGTGATGTTGCTTTGGTTTTTGTGAATGAGTTTCGTATATATGTATGTGTGCTACCAAAGTCAGAAACGATTTGGAGGCATGAAAGTTGAAAGGGCAGTAACGTGAAGCTCTTTGTCTGCCCGAGCCTTTACTGAGAAAATTGGAACCGCGGACCATTTGCTAAATCAGTATAATAAAAAAACGAAAGTATAATAAAAAACGAAAGTATAATAAAAAAAACGAAAGAATAATTCGTTTCTAAATATTACTACGTTTGGGAGGAAATACGCACAAGTTTCCAACTAAGAATATGGAGGTTTGGGAGAAACACGCGAATGCTTCCACGTAACTATATGGATGTTTTGGGATGAAGAACGGATATGTGCCCACGTGAAGCATACATTTTTGCCCGTAAACATGCTACTGTTTGCATTTAAATACTAGTGTGTTTGGGACTTCCAAACATATGAATGTTCGAAGTGTGTTCAAAACATGTACATGGTTCCTGGAGAATATGTTTGGGAGAATATGTTACAGAGGCGGTTTTTTTGTCGGCATGTATTATCTGATATGCACCCCCTTAAGTCCTGTCTATCGAAGAAAAGAGTGGAGAAATCTTTAGAAAAGTATGGACTTAACAAACTTTTTCTACCGTCTATTAAAACTGTTTACATTTGAATTTACGACTATTGAACATAATTTTATAATCCGAAATATTTGTTTGTATGATGAAAATTATTAAAAATATTTAAATGATTGTCCCCTATTTTCACCATCACCACGTATCATATAGTTACAGCTAACTATAACTTTTAGCTGTCAGTTTGTACGAATTTTCAAAATTAGAGATAATGGTCCTGTAACTTTTAAATACTGTTTAAATTGCTGACTACTAAATAGCAACAGTTGACAAAAATTGGCTAATGCCTAACGAACGCATAACAACATTTTGCCAAACGACTAGCAATAAAGCTTCACCCATGAGAATTATTAGAACAAAATGAAATGGAACAACCGACACACAATTGTTTACGTCTGTCTGTTACGACTGACAATGATGGCAAAAACATAAGACGTAGTCGCCAGCAACAATCACTCGGAAGAAAATGACTAATGGCTGCAAAATAATGACTAATGAAAGCAATTATGTTGACAGTTTTATCAAATGCGTTAGTCGCTTACATATGTGTGTTGTCTTAGGCGTTTGTCAAAGTAAATGCAAATATGTTGAGAGTTTCAACGATAGCGTCTCTCTATTTGTAAACTGGAAGAATTTTGGGCCGGCGAATGTTGACAACATTTGGTTGGCAAAACAGCATTTAAAAATCGTTTTTAAATACGTTTATATATATATATGTATTCCCTTCGATCCTATAAAGAGCATGGGACTATATTGTTTACTTCACTCCAGCTCGTAAACTTGTTTCCCTCCTCATCACACAATTATATATGGAGTTATTTTGCTCTGGATATAAAACTCCCTTTTGTTAAATGCCCCTTTTTGTGTCTCTTTTATGCACCTCTGATGAACTCACCACGATCAGCTGAGAGTGACAGCAGCCAACAGCTGAGTGAGAACAGCTGGGCCACACAAACCACTGAACCACAGTTTATGTGTTGTTCGCACAACCCTAAACACACACCCACATGACTGGACCATATAAAGGGCGCGCACAGCTCAAATAAGTCAGTCGTTGGATAGCCGGCGACCTTAATACATCGTAGCTAGTTGTAGCATAGTACACTAGTAGTTTTATTCTTGTAGTGATCCTGTTCGTAGACTGGTTCGGGGACACCCTGCCTGAGGGAATCCGAGCTAGTGTCTAGACAGCAATAAGTCCTGTATACTCTATGGGGGACACTGTGCCTGAGGGAATCCGATTAGGGTATCCTGACGATATCTCACCTTATAGTCTTAGTCCTCGGTATCCTCTATTCAACTCTGTAGTAATCCGGTTTGGATACTTGTTCGGGGACACCCTGGCTGTGGGAATCCGAGCCAGTGACTCGACAGCGATAAGTCCTGTATACTCGATAAGGGACACCCTATCTGTGAGAATCCGATTTGGTATCGTGACGATGCTTTACCTGGTAGTTTTATTCCTCGTTATCTTTGCATTTAGCCCTGTGTTATCCATATGATTACCCAGTCCTGAAATCATCAATGAACTCTCTTTTCAGTAGAAGGCTGATTGGGCCGCCCTAAAGTGACAGTTAGGCCTACCCGCTTTGATCCCTGCATACCATCGTGTTGCAGCAGAAGACAATGTACTCTCGTACCTCCGAAGGGTTCTGCAGCATTTCAAGTCACCAATATCGACTCCCTTGTACCGGTCATCTGTCCTGTTTCACCCAAGCAACTACACTTCGAAAGAGTCCTTTCCACGAAACACCGCTAGATTCTATTCCACCGTCCCCAAATTCCTGCGTGTACAACGTTCATCTATGGTATAGCCCGCCGAGGGTCCTACAATTCTTAGGAACTTCGGAAGTTACCCCAGTGAAATATCGTAGAGTGTGCATTAAACACGTTTAAATTGTAAAGTAGCGTAAGGTCAAATTACGAAACTCAAAATCTACGTCGACAGCATGGCAGCCCTCAAGGCCTTAGACTCAAGAATCATCAAATCACGTTGTACGATGGACTGCTTCTTATCCCTAATCCAAATTCAGGCGCAGGAAATCACGCTCTGCTGGGTACCGGGACATAGCAACATTCACGGCAACGAAATAACAGACGAATGCGCCAGAACGGGGTCCTGTGTACGGGAAGACGCTGCGACCCTGAACGTGCATATTCCGTTTGTGGAACTGAAGAGCCAAGTCAACGAACTGGGAGTAGCGTTAGCCAAGTCGAGATGGGAATCGGTACAGAACTGTAGGATAGCTCGATCTCTTTGGCCAACCATTGATGGAATACGTACCAAAAGGCTGCTCTCCCTTGGGAAGAACACACTCAGCACTCTCTCCGGAGTCATAACTGGACACTGCGTGATAGGCCACATGGCTGCACGTATGAAACTTTCATATGAAGACTTCTGTAAAGTTGTTCAGATGAAGAAGAGGAGGGCCCGTGCAGCACTTGCTTTGTTCATGTAGAGGACTGCAAGAGTAACGTCTAGCCCTCCTGGGTATCAGGCTCTTCGAAACCCTTAATGACCTAGCAGGCGCTCTAATTAAACCCTTCGTCAAATTCATAGAAAAATGGTTTGCGCTAGACTTTCTCCTTTAACTTATCCTATCTCATACTTTTTTTTTATAAAATAACAGTTTTTTGGAATAAACAGTCACCAAACACGAACAACTGATCATTCTCTCTCTCGATCTGAATTTTATGTAACGGACTTTGGAAACCCCTGAGCGTATCCTAGTTTCAAAGAGGAAAACTCGTCGTTAAAGAGTTTTCTGAATTTTTTTCATCTCGGTTTAATTTGCCTTCGCCACGTATGAACTATTCGGACTAATCTACGATTCCTTTAATGATTACAATCAATAGCATTTCTGGCAATATCGTACAATGATTTTCGGAGTGCGTGACCGATCCACTTCCACTTTCTTCTCTGTATTTCTACGCGTATTAGTACTTGATTTATTGCGCGCCACAGATTGTCGTTCGAGATGGCTTGTGGCCAAAATATACGGAGAACTCTTCATAGGCATTTGTTTACAAAGACCTGCAGGGAGTTAATGTCCCGGAAGATAGCGTTCCAAGTTTCACAGCTGTATATCAATACTGATTTTACATTGGAGTTGAAAATTGTAAATTTAACACGAAGTGATATTGAAGATGAATTACACACTTTTGTTAGCTGACCAAAAGATTGTGTAGCTTTTTCTATTCGGTGAGCAATGTCTGCACTTGATCCACCAGTTAATAATAATAGCTCCAAGATAACAAAAGGTTTCAACATCTTCTACTACTTCATTGTTTATCAGAAAAGAGTTTGAATTTTCTGAGTTAATTCGCCCAACCTTGGTCTTTTTTATATTGATATTCACACCTACTTTCGCTGCTGTCTGAATGTTGCTTTAATTTCTCGACCATATTTGTATAGCTGTGAGAGAGAAGGCATATGCCATCTGCATATTCAAGGTCGTCTAACCTTTCGTGAACAACCTTTCAACAATTCTTCAAAACATTAATTGCATCAGTGAAAAAGTTCATTCCAGCAATGCAACAATATCATTGCAGTAAATAAACAATTTCATTGCAACAATGACTCAAATTTGTTCCAGCATTGAGACAAATTCATAGCAGCAATGAAACAAATTCATTCAAGCAATGAAACAAATTCCTAGTCGCAATGAAACAAATTTATAGCAACAACAATATGAATTCATTGCAGCAGCGAAATAAATTCATTGTAAATACTAACAGTGCATTTATGTAGAATTCACAATAAATTATAGCAAACACTTCGAAACTTTCATTGCAGTGGCGAAAAAAGTACATTCCAGCAATGCAACAAAATCATTGCAGTAGTCAAACAATTTCATTGCAACAATGGTCATACTCATTCATAAATTCATAGCAGCACTGAAACAAATTCATTGCAATAACGAAATAAATGAAAAACGAAATAAATTCATTGCAAGAATGAAACTTATTCATTGCAACATTGAAACAAATTCACTGCAGTAACAACCATACTTTCATCACAGTGACGAATAATTTGCAATTGATGAGCACATTTTTGTAGCGGGGATGAAGCCGTACGTTAGCTCACTTTCGATGACAAATATTGTTGGGATGATGAACATTTTCATCACTATGACGAAGCTTTTCTAGCCGACTTGGCAAGATGTTGCAACTAGATGTTGCAAGTAATTTGATAAAAAATATTTTGGTGCAAAGTGGCAACCTTATAAAACGTATTTTTGAAGTTCCAAGCCGCCACGTTGTTTTGTAGTTTTATTTGAGGCAACAAACGTAAATGATCTCAGTGAATTAGAGATCATGGAAAAAATTGGTCACCGTTATGTAACTCAATATTTCCATTTGAAAGGTTTCAGTCCAAGCAATATTAAAGCCGAGCTAAATTCTATTCTGGGGGAGTCTGCCCCTTCGTTTACGGTTGTAAAATATTGGACCTGAAACGAGGCCGTACGAGCTGGCAAGACGAACACCGTAGTGGTCGACCGATTGAGGTGTCCACGACAGACACGGTTAAGAAGAACCACGAAATGGTATAGGATGATCGTCGGCTGAAGCCGTGTGTGCTAGCTGAAATGAGAGGCATCTCAAAAAGTGATATACATCGTATATTGACGAAGATTTGAAATTGAGACAGCTGTGCGCAAGATGGGTTCCGCCGCGCCTGCCTTCAATAGAGCAAAAACAGCATCGTGAAGATGTGTCAGTAGAGTGTTTGGCGATTTTTCACCGTAATAAACCCGAATTTTTGCGTCGATTTATAACTATGGATGAGACATGGGTCCACCACTTCACACCTGAGAATTGGAGAATCATGTCCAAAGAAGGCGAAGACGTTTCCATCTACAGGCAAGGTCGTGGCGCCTGTTTTTTGGGATGCGCATGGGATAATTTTTATTGATTATCTTCAGAAAGGAAAAACCATAAACCATAATTGCAGCGTTTAAGTGAAGAAATTGTGGAAAAAAGGCTGCATTTGGCAAAACAGGAAGAGTTGTTTCATCAAGATAATGCTCCAGTTCCCACATCCACTATTGCGATAGCCAAAATTTAAACCAAAACGACCTAGTTTATTCACATATTTTGACAACTCTTCGAATGTTTGACACATTAGGTTCACTTTCTCGACTGAAAATTCTTCGAAGTTTGCGACCGGTCTTTCCAAATTTCGCTAATAAGTTTTCACAATTATAACGCATTGTTCTATCGTAAAGCGCTCCATTTTTAATAATCGGAATAAACAAATGTGACATCTGCCAAGTTACAGAGTTGCCAGTCGCACAAAAACAATGGCACTAAATTGAAAAACTGCAATCTGACTGAGACACCCTTGCAAATACTTTGGCATAGATCTATGGAACTACGAAGGATATATAAATACAGTTTTCTTAAGATCCTACAAAACTCAATTTTTTAATTGTTTTTTTTTTATTTTATTATTTTCCAATTTAAATTGTCCTAATTTTTACCCACTTGAGATAATTACAAAAATTACCCTCTCATCATGGAAAATTATGTTAATAACATCTTATAAAATTTCAGACAGAAAATTTCCATAGGTTACAAATTATTGATTTTTCCTGTGATCTATATTCATTTCATATACTCAAGATTATAATTAGGAATATAAGACGGAATTTGCCGTAATGTATGAAATTTGCCAAATTTGCCTGCACCCATAGCTACCATTTCTTTGAATGTTCAAAATACTTCTTCTATGTTTTAGTATAATTATATAGGTCTAACTATCCATCAAGATAAAACCAAATAAAATAAATATTCATTCAAATACAGAAGAGAGTTCTTTGTTCTTTGCCATCACATAACTTCTTTCTGAGGTCTTGTTTGGTATTAAATATTTTTGTGATTACAGACAGAAACTTTCTCTAATGCTGTATAATTTAAACAGTAATAACGAACTTAGATGTAATCGAAAAACCATCAAAATTTGAAAAGGAGGTGAGAATTTTGCATATGTGCTAAGGTACTTATGTTACACGCATATACGTAAATCTGCTAACGAGACATCTCAGAACAATGATATCCATTCTCATACTTAGAAACAGGAATCCCTTCAAAACAACTTAACAACAAAATTATCCAAATGTTGATAGTACAAACTTTGACATTTTCGATTTTTACAACTTAACCATTTGCCCTGTCAATATTGCATATTGATAACGTCAGAGTATTGCCAACTTTGTTTAAACGACAACATTTCAATGGTGGCTGCAATTCAAAATAAACAAAATATAATAATGAAAAAGTTTACTTTTTGTTTTCAAGTTATCCTCAGGGAGGTAGTCTGAGATGGGTGGCGAACTCCAATCTTTCTTGGTTACAACAGCAATCAAGGACACACAGTTACTTATGCAGAGTAAAGAGTGAAATGGTATTTACTATTTGCGCCTGTTCCACAATTGTTCCATATGTGCGTGTTATGAATATATCGAATACCATACCAGATAAAGTATCGGCTTGAAATGTTAGAGCCTGTTTCTCGATGTCGAATGAAAACATAAGCGAACGAAAGACAGTCACTCAAATTCGATTCAATTTGGGTTTCTCTATTTCTTAATTTTTAGTTCTTATGCACTTGCGTCTGTCAATTTGTATGTGTTACGTAATTACGCATTCATGAATTGCAATTTTACAATTGCAATTTGTTTACAATTTCCTTGAAAAATACTACTTTCAAGGCTTGAATACAACCCTGCCGATCTATTGATACCGATTGTCAGTGGAAAGCAGAGCAAAACAAACAAGACAAAGTAAACAAACAAAAGTAATCTAACAAATTGAAAAAAATTAAAAGCAAATGTTACCCCATTCCTCCTCCACCGAGAATTTGCTGGTTCCGAAAAACCGGCACTCCGCTGGGAATCTCTGGGGTGTTTTCCATTGGTGGACCAGTGCCTGCAGCTGCTCCATCGTTGACTTTTTCAGAATATAATTTGCCATACATTTTAAGTTGAAAATTTGTATTTGATTTCCTTTACTTTGTATATTTCTTAGCCACTCGAAAAGAAAACAGAAAATGACTGAATTTGACACTTCCATTCGCAGTCAACTCATTCGAAATAGAGACTTAATTTTGAATGAAAACCTTTACGTATTCGAACTTTTCTTTCGTCGTTCGCATAAAGTTGTATTAGTGAAACCCAAATCAGATTTCCGTTTTTGAGCTCGAATTTTGTTAGATTACACAGTGCAACACGAAAAAATATAACCATATACGAACACCACTACGTGATAAAAGGCCAAAAAAAAGACCCCTGTCTCCCAGTTTTGCCCAAAGTCCTCCAGGTTTTTTTTTTATGGGCCCCCAAAGAAGTGGGGCCTCGGTGTCGTTTTTGCAAAAAAGTGATCATTTTCTCAAGCTCATATCTTGCAAACCGTTCGGAATTTTGATTTACTCTCTGAGGCAAAGTTGTAGCTCTATAAAATCAAAATCAAAAAAAAAACTTCATCTTCAAGGTCAAAATCGCGAAAAACTTTAAAAAATGCGCCAATTTTCTTTGGCCTGGTAGGGCTTACAGCGCTGATTAAAACCCGAAAGTTTTTTAAAGGAGGCCGATCCAACTTCTCGAGATATAGGCCTTTATAGCTTGAGTATATAATCGCTTATATCTCACCCATTTCTTATACGATCTGGCTGAGATGGTTATCATTGAGAAGACCTTTGAAAACGCTATAAATCTGTATATAAATATGTTAATTTTTATTAACTCATTGAGGCAAATTAAAAAAAAAATTTTTTAACCTCACTTTTTTAATAAAAATCTGGTTTTCTCAAAAAACAGCCCTAGTAAACTTATTTCTTCCTAGACTCAGTAAAGGACAACACTTCAAGCTTTTTTTTAAGGTATAATACTCCGCATTAACCCTTCTAAGACCCGAGATAGTGAGGTTTTTCTAACAAAAGTACTTTCTGGGAGCCAAAATTTCGCTTAAAAACAATTGAAGTGAAGAAAATAAACGATTTCTTAAAAAAAATGTTGATTTCCAAACCTTTCAAAATAAATTATTGTCAGTGAGGAGACCTAGTGTGTGAGTGCACTGTACCTTCACTGATAGTAAGTGCATTCTAATAAAAATTCTCAAGCTGGTGGGTGAGTTCCTGTGCCCAAACAATCAAACAACTACCTGGAAGCAAAGATCTGCATTGAATTCACATAAAAACAACCCAAAATATAAAAAAAATACCTGCAAACACATTGTAGCTCTTGTCATAAAGATGAAATTGTGACCATATAAAATCAAAAAAAAACTTCTATCAAAAAACTACCTGGAAGCAAACATCTGCATTGAATTCACATTAAAACAACCCAAAATATAAAAAAAAAATACCTGGAAACACATTGGAGCTCTTGCCATAAAGATGAAATTGTGACCATATAAAATCAAAAAAAAACTTCTATCAAAAAACTACCTGGAAGCAAATATCTGCATTGAATTCAAAAGGGACGCAGTACACAATATAAAAGCGACACGACGCTCACATCGAGGTATTACACAGCGCGACGTCAACGAGAGCTCAGCGGTGAAAGTTATAAAGTGAAAGTAAAAAAAATTAAAGTGCTACAGCATAATTCGCACACAACATTGGCAACTGACAGTTTCAATATGCAGTGTGAAAATATTGATTTATTTTGCTACGTTTGCGGTCATCAAACCAGAAAAAAAACATCTACAAGATTTCAGAAGGAAAAGAATCTTTTAACTAGTGAATTCAAAAGAGCATATACATTGTTTTTCGACGAAGTGGACTTGACCGGTGAAAATTACACGCCTAATACAGTGTGTCGCCAATGTTATAACAATCTCATGGCATGGTTGAGTGGAGGCAGAGGTACTATGAAGTATTGTAAGCCGGTAAACTGGATTAATCGCCCAGGTGATCATGATGCAACCAGTTGCTATGCATGCGTAAATTACACATGTCGTCTAAATCGACATTCTGAGGAGAACAAAATTTATAAAGCAACTGCAACAGCCACACTACCAGTGCTTGCACCTGAAAATTTTGTATCACCAAGGCCGCCAACTCCAGATCGTAGTACAGAATGTACAGGAATGACTAGAGCAAGTGGTGTTACTTATGAAGATCCATTTGATACCGATTATGAGCCCCAACAGGGAAGAGATGGACCACAACTAATAACACAAATGGAAATGGATTTCATTGTGGCCATATTGGGACTATCGCAGCGACTTGCCATATTTTTGATAGCGTTTTTAAAGCAAAGAAAACTCACACATGGTAATGTGAACTCTACAGCGTACCGCAAACGGCAAGCTGAATTTCAGAGCCTCTACACTCTAAATTATGACAATTCTTTCGCTTACTGCAACGATTCTTTCGCTTACTGCAAACGATATGGTGGTAAAAATGGGAATGAACTACATCGCTAGTGAATGGAGATTATTTATTGATGGTTCTGTTTCAAGCTTGAAAGCAGTGTTGTTGCATGTGTCGAACCGAAAACCTTCCATTCCGCTAGCAATGGGTATTAACATGAAAGAAAGCTATGAAACATTGAAAGATATAATGAAAAAAATTAAATACTACGAAAATAAATGCAAGATTTGCTGTGATTTGAAGGTCAGCTTTCCAAAATTCTTTTGTTTTCTTTGTAATTGGGATTCGCGCTCACCTCTGAATCAATACCAATGTAATTCGTGGAGACCAAGAGGAAGTGTGGAGGAACAAATGAAACAACATAAACTGAGGAATGCACCTTTAATAGACAATACTCAAGACATCTTGCTGCCACCGCTCCACATAAAATTGGGAATTGTTAAAAAATTCATCGAAGTGGCCGTTGTAAATTGCCCAAACGCATTCAACTATTTGAAAGGCGTTTTCCCAAAGCGTAGCGATGACAAAATTAAAAAAGGTATTGTAGTAAATTTAAAACGAATTTTTGTTCACCTCATTGTACTATTTTCACTTTGTTAATGTTTTCTTTTCTGTCTTTATTTTTTGTCTTCATTTAACAGGCGTACTTAATGGCCCTGACATTAGAAAGCTATTCAAGAGCAACTTTGAATCATCGCTTCATGATTATAATCATTCTATGGCATGAATTTACCTTCAGCGTGTATGCACCAGTGTCTTGGGAGGGGATCGAGACGCGGAACCGGAAGCAAGAGAATGGGTGAAAGAAATGCTGTATTATTTTGAGAAAATCGGCACATTGATGACATTAAAGCTGCATTTTCTTCATTTTCATTTTGACTATTTTATCAAACAACTCCCTACCGAATCCGATGAGCAAGGAGAACGGTTTCACCAAACCAAAAAAAAACAAATGAAATTAAAAAAGTTTCGGGAAATTTTTCACTTTTGCGGCTATCTAAGGGCTACCTAAACGGTGTTAAGAGTCATTCCTAGGAAGTTCATATGTGTTAGAAAGTTGTTTATTGAGATCTTAGGATCATTCTTGTAGTTGATTGTTTCCTTGAATTTTGAACGGTTTGCTACCTATGAACCTGAACAGGGGAAAAAAGATAAAAAAAAATGAATTTTTTAAAGTTTTTTGCGATTTTGACTTTGAAGATGAAGTTTTTTTTATATGTTTATTTTATATGTTAACAATTTTTGTTCTTTCTGACAAGAGCTACAACTTTGCCACAGAGAGTAAATCAAAATTCCGAACGGTTTGCAAGATATGAGCTTGAGAAAATTATCACTTTTTTGCAAAAATGACACCGAAGCCCCACTTCTTTGGGGGCCCATAAAAAAAAACCTGGAGGACTTTGGGCAAAACTGGGAGACAGGGGTCTTTTTTTGCTCTTTTATCACGTAGTGGTGTCTGTATATGGTTATTTTGCCATGACTTAAAAAATTACACACAATGTTATTTGTTAATTTATGATGAAAAGTTCATCCTACACGCCTACAAGACCGGGAGGATTTTTCTAAGTGAAAAATGTTTGATTTTATGGGAATAATAGACAATTCATTTAAGCACACTTACTGGAATGACCAGTTTCGAACCTCGTGACAAGTTCATCAACAGTTGCCTAACTACAGTGTCTGAATTGGTTCCTCCGGTAGACTATCAACCATATAACGGGTGGTCCAAATACAGGTAACTTTATAACTCACATGCCAATTTGGCACTGATATATTTTTCTGTTGGAAATATTGACTAGTATCATACCTACGGTTAAAAAAATGTTAAACATCTTTAAAAAAAATTTTAAACAACTGTTTTTCAACTACTTTATTACAACCCATTATTATCAACTATATTGGGTACTTTTGGTTTGGTTTAGTTTAAAGGGAAGTTTTCTAGGTGGAGCCTGTGTATAACATATTGTAGTTTTGAACCCCATAAAAGTAAAATAAAAACTAATTCGGTTGTACCAAACAATACGAGGCGGATCAACAAGTCCGTAACTTTTCGAATATTCCCTGTAGTTATATGAAATGCAACACTACCCCCATCAAGTACCACCTGTTAATAAACTACTGTCAAATTTGTAGCAAGTTCCGTCATTTACTTCGCGTTCAAGAGCTGTTCAAAACATACAACCTCGTGAAATTTTTTAAACATGGAAAAAAGTAAAAAAAAAGTGGAAAAAAGTATTGAATCGCAACAATAACAAATTGTTTACCTGCATGCGAGGATGTAACCAATGGTAAAATTCATACGGCATAATTTTTTTTTTTTAAAAGCTTAAATTAAAATTTTGTGGATAAAAAATCGTATTTCGGAAACGAAGCGTTCAATCAAAAAATAACCACATTTTCCGGGGTTCTTATGGTAACAAAGGCATAATTTTTGCGATTGGACTCACCGTTTCCGAGTTATAGGCATTTTTTATTTTAGCGGTTTTTTTATTTTGTTGATTTTTTGAAAAAAATTGCTTCCATATACAATGGGACCACTTTATGAAAAACCCTTAGAAACCTTTACAAATTAGTTATTTTTTCGATTGGATTCTTTACTTCAGAGAAATTGGCATAAGGGTGTTCTAGCGATTTTTAATTCGAGAAAGTTTACTTTTAACGATTTTTTTAAAAAAAAGTAATGCTGTCTTTAAGACATCCATATGTTAAAACCTTCTGTAAGGGTAAAAATATAATTTTTGGGATATTTCCGATATTCCCTTTCCGAGTCATAGTAGTTTCTTTATTTTAACGATTTTAGTTTGGCGATTTTTTTGAAAAAATAAATCGTGCATACGAATTGGAGCACTATGAGCAAAAGCCTTAGAATCCTCAAAAAATTACTTATTTTTTCGATTGGATGCTCCGTTTCCGAGAAATATTGGTAACCACAACCCTTCGCCGTGGCCGCTTACCCATTCCCCATGTGATTGGACCACTTTATGAAAAACTATTAAAAACATTTAAAAGTTAGTTATTTTTCCGATTAAACGCTTTGTTTCAGAGATATTGGCACAAGGGCGTTTTAGAGATTTTTGATTCGGGAAATTTTAGTTTTAGCGATTAAAAAAAAGAGATGCCGCATTCAAGACATCCATAGGTTGAAGCCTCCTATGGAGGTACAACATATTATTTTTGCGATTGCAGGCACCCTTTCCGAGTTATAGTTATTTCTTTATTTTACCGACATTCTTATTCTGGCGATTTTTTTTTTTTAAAAAAATTTTTCCATACGAATTGGAGTACTAGAGCAAAAGCCTTGGAATCCGCCAAAAAGTTGTTATTGTTTCGATTGGACGCTCCTTTTGCGAGATACAGACTTTTTTCTAAATTTTCCACATTGTCGGTCAAATATGGGTAACCATTACCCTTCGCCGTGGCTAATGGGTAATGGCCGCTTACCCGTTTCCCATATGATTGGACCACTTTATAAAAATATTGGACGCGTTGTTTCAGAGATATTGACACAAAGGCGTTTTAGCGATTTTTGATTCGGGAAAGTTTAGTTTAAGCGATTTAAAAATAAAAAGTGATGCCGCATTCAAGACATCCATAGGTTAAAGCCTCCTATGGAGGTAAAAATATTATTTTTACGATTGGACACACCGTTTCCTAGTTATAGCCATTTTTTTATTTTAGCGATTTTCTTATTTTGGCGATTTTTTGAAAAAAAAAACATTCTTCCATACGAATTGGAGCACTATATGAAAAGCTCTTAAAATCCTTAAAAAATTAGTTATTTTTTCGATCGGATATATTTATAGAAATGTTTTCTAAATTTTTGACATTTTCGATCAAAAATGGGACTGGGTTACCCTAGGTAACCCATTGCCTATCATCGTGGGTAATGAGTAAAAACTGCTTCCCCAATTGCCCATGTGTAATGAGTTATCGTGCAGGGTAATTTCCCATCGTCGTGGGTAAATACCCTTTATATCCCTATACCCTGTGGGTAATGAGTAAACGTTCATTACCCATTCCCCTGGGTGATGTGCATGGGTTAAGCATGGGGGTAAATACGAACTCTGTTTGTAACCATATATAAACAGTTATAATTTAAAAATATCTTATGTATGTTTAAGTCAATTTTTGTCACCCACAATAATATTTATAGATTCTCCAGACAAGTGTCCTCAAGTTTTGGCTTATGTTTGTGAAGGCGTCAATAGTGGCGTCAGATTGGACGTAAGTCTGTATATGAAACCGATAAATTATTATTTTCGCGATACGAGAAGTAGGGAGCTATTTTTAAATCGTCATCACAGTAGAGAGGTGGAGTTTTGGCCTGGGGCAATAACGAATTACAATCGATTTAGAATTTCAAAGTGCAAACAAGACTGGAGAATCGTACCAGCTTTCGTATCAGCTTTCCCTAAAGTGAATGATATTTTTTGACCGATATGATCGAAAGTTTTTTTTCATTTTTTGTATTTTTTGGAAAAGGATCTTTATAATGCCGTTGCCAAAATAATACAAATCGCCAAAATAAGAAAATCGCTAAATTAAAAAAATGTATATATCTCGGAAAGGCGCGTCCAATCCATGAAATATTGTTTTTGTTACCTCCATTGGTGCCTTTACCCAATGGATGTCTTTCATACGTCATCATTTATTTTTTTCAAAAAAATCGCTAACACGTATATGCGCTTTAGCGATTTTTTATTTGAAAAATATTAGTTTAACGGATTTTTTTAATAAATTCATTGGTTGAAGCCTCCTACGGATATTATAAATTTCTAATTCTTGCCTTTGGACGCACCGTTTCCGAGTTATGTATTGCTTTGTTTTAATTTAACTATTATCTTATTTTGGCGATTTTTTGTTTTAAAAAAATTCGTCCATACGAATTGGAGCACTTTATGAAACACCCTTAGAAATCTGGAAAATTTTACTAGTTTTCGATTGAACGCTTCGCCTTCGAAATATAGACATAATGACATTTTAGCGATTTTTTATTCAAACAGCAATTGTAGTTTTAGCGATTTGTAAAAACAAGTGATGCCGTGATGCTGATGGTAAAAATGAGTTAACAAATTTGATATTTTTGCGATTGGACGCTCCAGTCTGCTAGTTATAGCCATATTTTTTTTTATTTTAGCGATTTTCTTATTTTGGAGCTTTCAATAAAAAATCCATACGCAATTCCCGCAAAAATGAGTTATTTTTTCGACTCGACTCTCCGTTTCCGAGATACGAGTATAGACATTTTTGACAATTTTTTCATATTTTCGATAAAAAAAAATTGGGATGTGTTACCCAGGGTAACCCATTAACCACGCTATTCGAACCCTTGTTACAAATAACAATAATCTTGTTTATATTTAAATATATAAAAAATCCAATGAGTGTTTGAACTCACGGGCGATGTGTTAACACCTTTTTGTTACACGGTACCTGTTCGATTTCTATGAACACATTAGTAAACGTTACATTGGAATATAAAACACAGTATTCAATCATATGATGACGTTACATTTAAATAATATTAATACATATTTAAAACCAGTACATAAGTTTCAGTCGGGTGAACCGACTTAATCATATCCTCACCCTAAGTCATCCATTGCGTGGAAGTTCTGTTAAATAAAAACGCCCAAACTCAGAAGTGACCATATTCAATAGCAGATTAACATTGCGTTAAATATTATTGAATACCTAAATAAGATAGTTTCCCTCCGAATATTTATATGCGAGGTACAAAAATGGGCATGGCAAGTTGTTGCCAAAATTTTAATCAATACTAAATTTTATTAAGATATGTTATGATATATTGGCAAACTGCAAATACGCCCAACTTTTGTATGGGACGTACGAAACTGGGCGTGGCACAATAGTCAGTTAATAATAACACAGTAGCTTTTAGCAAAATATTGTGTAGTACCGAATTTTATTAAGATCGGTTGTAGTTTACGAGAGTTATCGTGTCGATCAACCGGACATCCGCCCAACTTTTGTATGGGATGTACCAGATTGGGTGTGGAAAAACAGCTCATTTTCTACAGGAGAGTTTTATTTGACTAAATATTGACTAGTACAAATTTTCATAAAGATTGGTTCGGTTTTGCGGGATTTCTCGTGCTGATCAACCAGACGGCCAAACAATTTTTGTATGGGAGGTACCACAACGGGCGTGGCAAAATCACCCTTGTTTTACTCGGTGATTGGCGTTTGATAACGTCAAGTCCTATACCTAATTTCATTAAGGTCGGAAGAGTATCACCCGATTTATGGGTTTGACAACCCGGACGAACACCCTGTTTTGTGTGGGAGGTACCAGAATGGGCATGACAATCTCGCCCATTTCCTTCTGTTAACTAGGCATTAACAGATTATTAACCGGTGTGAGAGTTGGAACTAATCACATCTACCAGAAGAAAGGTTTGAAAGAAATATGATTTTGTGCTAAATGTGTCGATTTGTATGGGAGGTACCAGAAGGGGCGTGGTCAAAACGCCCATTTTCAATCCCAAACTCAATATTGGCAAATAATAGTCACTGACAAAATTTCATTATGATCTGTAAAGATTTACGGCAGTTATCGTGTTACCCAGCCAGACAGACAGACGGACGGACATGGCTCAAACATCTTAAAAAGTCCTAAAACGAATTTCGTCCAAAGATACTAAGGGTCTAATATGGCTCCTTCTATGTGTTACACTTTTTTACGTACTAAATGATATATACCCCCATCTCGATGGGGTGAGGGTATAATTATTAAGTGCAAGCACATGTGCCATTATTTTCTTGCTTAATGCTTTTTGTTTTATTCCCACAAAAAAAAACAAAAAGAATTCAAAGCAACAGACACATGTACATACATACATTGTTATGTTCCTATATATGCTACACAAGTTCACACAATTTGCGTTGCTCTCTTCCTATCTCATTTTTACATACTTATAACCACGTCATTATTCTCTTTGCTGTGGGAGTGCTCCGCACCCACATTTTGTTTGACTTACCTTTCACAATAATAAAAAAAGGCGTTCAATCATATGATGACGTTTCATTTAAATAATGTTAATACTTAATAACACTTAAAAATATTTAAAGACAAGTGTCATTATTTTCTTGCTTAATACTTTTTATTTTATACCCACAAAAAATAAAGAGAATGCAACAGACACGTGTGATACATACATTGTTATGTTCCTATATACGCTACACAAGTTCACACAATTTTCGTTGCTCTCTTGCTATCACATTTTTATATACGTATAACCACGTCATTATCCTCTTTGCTCTGAGAGTCCCACACAAGTCATCTAGTCGCTGCCGCTACATCAGTATGTGTTTTTATTTTCACAGTCTGGCAATCTGTGTTTCGCAGTCGGGCAAATATGTGTGCTATATAGGGGTGGGTCACCCTTATCATTAGGGGTATGAAAAATAGATGTTGGCCGATTCTGAGACCTACCCGATATGTACACAAAATTTAATACAAATCGGTCCAGCCGTTTTGGAGGAGTTTAACACCAAACAATCTGTGTGATCGCAGTCGAACAATCTGTGTGATCGCAGTCTGACAATCTGTGTGATCGCAGTCGGACAAAATGTGTTTGGATGTATTCACTTTGTGCATTTAGTGCCTACTCGCACCTATAGATGTTAACACATCAAAAATTATTTTTTGTAGTTTTTTTTTTCTATAAAATTCATAATGGGTTAAAGCATTAACAAATGGTTGCGACAGCCATTAAATCCAAGCATTAGTGGAGCATGCCAATATATTATTTGGTAAAATCGATTTGGTTTTTAAATTTGTCGTTGAGCCAACAAATAGATTAATCATCACTACAGGATAATTTGATTGCTAGACCCAAAACTCGATTGACAGATCGCATTTATTTCTTGTCGCTGGGTCTTCAACTGAATATTTCAGTTCTTGCAACCAAAATTGAATTACAAATCAATTGATATGCACATTATTTCGTGATACGGAACACAATTATTGGTAATCACAACTGAATAATGTGCTAGTCCAAGGAACCACCAAATTTTATTCGGCTGTAAATGTAGTTGTGACAACGAGCCTCTACTTTGTGTGTAATAACCTTTTGGATCCCTTTTTCCAAAACCAAGAGCAGGGACCAAGAAAAGCCAAACACATTCCTAGCAAACATTTAACTGGCAACACTGACTTGTGCACTCTTTTTAATTTTGTTTTAAAGGAAATTCGCTGCATTCACTCCTTAGTCGTTTATTTATTACCGTAAAAGTCCGCCCCCAAATACATATATGCACGCTCACTCCTTCATTGGATTGATTACCTTACAATTATTTCATTCGGTATTTGCATTTTATGGATACTCGCTGTTCACACTTAACTTTGTACTGGTCATTAACACAGTTGGATGTCCTTCAGCAGAATGCCATAGCTGAAGCGAATGCCAAACGCCATCACCACTTGTGGCAGTGGGTTTGGCCATCTCTGATGCAATAAGTATGAAAATAAATGGCAAGAAATACCACTTCAATCCTTCTTGATTATGCTAATGCCGCTTGTTGTTGAGAATGTTGAAGATGACGACAGCGACGAGGAGGAGGACGATGATGATGCTGATGATGATGTTGACGATATTGCCACAACTACGGCCACGACCAGTGCCAACACGCCACCAAATCCTGGTATATCAGACAAAACGCCACCAAATCCTGGTATATCAGATGTACTTTTGGTTTTGCACCAGAAGAGAATAAAAGAAAATCCAACCGCGCCAAACCAAGAATCTAACAAAGATAAAAGTTAAATGTTTGTATGTGGCGGGGTACCGACAAGTGCTTGGGCGTGTGTGTGTGTGTGTGCGAGTGTGTGTTTGTGTGTGGGTGCAAGTCTTTATATTAAAGACTCTTTTATTAAAGCCTATAAATTCTTGAGGTTATGTTTACCAACTTTGTGTTACTCGTAAAGTCTTGCCATCCATCCTTAGACATCCTGTAGCCGAATGCCACTATTATGTTTGGTATTGAGTTAACCTTCTACTTAAGTTCTTCCTTACTAACAAAGACAAATGGGCGTGAGTGTGTGTGTCTGTGATGGAAAGTTCTCTTCCACTTATTTACCCAAGAACAACATCAGCTTTCAGGCATTTTGCACGAAGCCCGCAACTCCTCAAACTCCTGTCATTGTTCTACTACTACTACTACTGCTACTACAGCTACTGCACAAGAGATAAAGGATGATAAGGATGTTGATTTCTTTGAACCAAATGCCAAACTGTTGCTGCGGTTAATGGTTGTGTTTTATTAAACAAAAGAGATGACTAACTTGCCACATACTCATACCTCACGTGCCGTGGCATTTGGGAGCACACCATATACCTCCGTATCCTTCATGGCGTGTCGAAAATATGATGAGAAAGCAGATGATGCTCCTGTTGCTGCTACAACTCGTACGCTTGATATATCCTGCATGTATTTTTATGCTAACAAAGCTTAAGAAGACAACAATAAGAACAACAGCACAAAAGATATACTTCATCTTCATATTCTGTAGAAGCTCAACAAAGCACAACAAAAAGTAATAGCACAGACACAGAAAAACCGACCAACATCAATGATATCTGTTTTAACAACTCTCTCTCTCTCTCTCGCTGTCGAACAGTGTTTGAGAGCAGTACATTTGAGTTAAAAAGCCGTTTCCCATTACATCTCCTGAAGGGATTGGGGATAGCTTCTCACAACCAGTGAGCTGTGCACTTTCTAATTTTTCACCCACTGATTGGGACCTAAAGTTTTACGTCGGTTTCGAACGCTATTTTGAGAAGCTCTTTCATGGCTTATTAGTCGATAGTGTCGCCGTCACTAAGCGAGGTGGCCGTCGTCGAAGGAAATGTATGGTGGTCAGAGCAGAGGGATCGAACCCATGTTCTCATGTACAAGAGCCGCGCACACTAGCCATTGCACCACCGACGGCCACAGTTAGTCATCAATTTAGAACAACTCAGTTATATGACAAAAAGTTAGAAGAATGCGTAATCATATGATAGGTTTAACCATTCTAGGCCATTGCGTTAACATGTGCTAGAGGTTTGGCTTGCTCCCATTGTACAAGACATTCTCCTGCTGGCTAGTGCTGGCCACGTACGGAACAGATACTTAGAGTATTTTTCATCTTCCTTAGTACTACAACACCTACGAAAACATATTCATTCTCTCCACTGTCCAGCCAATTGCGCAGGATCCTGTAAATATTGTCATTATGAACAAGACTGAATTGAAAGAAATAAATAAATTACATGGCTTCAGTGAAATTTGCCAAGGACTACTTTCGAGACCTGTTTTTATTTAAAGTGTTCTGCCAGTCTTGTTTTAGGAATGGAAATTAAAAATGATCTAAAATCGACAGCTATAATATGGTGTCTGAATCTGTTGCGTCGAAGACGACAATTCTCTATAATAAAAATGTTATTATCACATTTTGTCACCACCAGGCGGAGAAGGAGTTATCAAACAACAGCAAGTGTAGGTCTAACGAAACCACCCTGCATAATCGGGGCAGCTTAATAGAAGATTCTCTCGCTGTTAAAAAATATACTGTGGTACCTTCGCTTGCCACAGAGGGAGGCTTTAACAATGATAATCCCGTCATATCATATACTAACGCGATCCAACCAAATGATTATAGCTAGAATCGTTAAATTAGGATTACATTACAAGGAAAATATTTTCCGAAACTTGCATTGTGGACGGTTATAGTGAGTGGGTCACAGATGTAGGTGTCATAGGAGGCGCTAAAATGGAGTGTAATTAGTTCTACATCATAAAATAACGAATTCTGACCAAACTGTTAAACCTAGATTACTGGTAGAAAGGGATTTTTCCGCAACATGAAGGGTAAAATTGGAAGGACACAGCAATTGGATGAATATATATGTATTGTCCGTAAGACTTAACAGAAATGAGCGGAATTTTAAACTTAGAACTTGAGACCCGACAAACCCAGAGCGTTGTTCTACATCATAAATGCAAAAAACTAGAGTTATTTACGTTCCATAACACTTTCTCATATTCATGCATGGGATCACCAACCTCAAATTTTAATATCATTTATTTGGCCATTTTGTCAGGCCGGTGACGAAGGGATGTGTTATACATACACCTACTTCGTAAGATGCTGATTGCTAGTTTCCATATAATTGGGAATGACCAGAACCATTTTCTTGTAGAATTTTCCAAGTAGCTCAAAACTTCACATAGTATCCTCCGGTAATAGCAATTTCAGTATCACATCTGATGGCAGCTAAAACGAAGAAGTGATTGGGCGATGGCGGATAAAAACCAATGAAAAACATCCCGTTCCAACTGACACATTGAGTAATGAACCCATTATGGACGGATACAATATGAACCCAACGCATCAAGCCAGTAGTGCTGGTCGAAATTTGCAAGGCTGGCATCATGGCTATTCAGAAAATTAGATGAACATGACAACAAAAAGTGCAACACGACGGAGAACATAAACCAAAAAGCTTCAGATATATTATATGAGCCCCTGGAATAAATCGACAACCTCTGCCACGACAATGACATTGGAATTGTTGTCCATTCTAAAATAAAAATAGGCAGGTAAGCCATCGGTAAATTCAGTCTTTATGGCAACTCTTCCGACAAAGTTCTGTGGCTGATTGATTTCGGCGTAGGAAATAATATGGCTGGTAACATATTGACACCCATACAGCTAATTTGGTATCTCCTGATCAACAGACGATGAATCAATTGATAATTGATTTCGACTCGGATCACTATTTGGTTGCAGCGAAGGTACACACAACATTAATTAGAGTCTCAGCGTAGCCAGATAAACACAGTCCAATAATCATGAAGCATAGCGGAATCGCATCTCCCATTCTGTAGGTACTGTTGCAAAATCCTTACTTGGTTCTGAGGACCCCCGAAGATAAACCGTGGTACGATGAAGAATATTGCATGTTAGCCGAAAAAAATCACCCGGCACATGTGACAACGCTGCAACGTGGGAGCCCAAATGTTTACAATAGAACGGTCTGTAACAGTGAGAATGAACATCTTGAGGCAGAAAATCAGAGTGTGTTGAGGACTACCTACCCCAGAAGACTCCAATAAGGACATTACAAGGGAAGATGGCAGTATAAACTGTCCCCCACCTAACAAATTCGACGTCAGTTATCGGTTTAAAAACAACAAATCTTAGGTACCAGAGGAGCTGTTTAAGGCTTGCGTCCAAGAGATGATAAAATGCATGCATTTGGTTTTGAGCAAACGGTAGTTAGGTGAATGCATGGATGACGATTGGAGCCTCAATATGTCTATCCTGTTTAAAAAAAGGGTTCCCAATTAGATGTGACACGTATCCTCGAATTAGGCTTTCATCCATTACATACAACAAGGTCCTTTCGAGCTTAATGTGAGAAGGACTACATCCAATTGTAGCAAGCCTTATCGGAACTTATGAGTGTGGCCCTAGAGGTTGAACCCTAGTTCTTACGGGAAGCAAATCGACACTTGAAACTAATTTTCTGTAGAAGAAACATGTGCGAAAGGTATGAAAGCAAGAACTCGAAGGAAGTCGAATAATACCAGGAGCAAAATACCGCTGGCAAATATAGGTGGATGAATTCTTGTGAAATTTTAGTATAACCAACTGGTGAGAAAAATTCCAAAGAGTCGATTCTGTTGGAATAATGTGTTAACAGTTTTTGTGTAAGGGCCCTGGAGCGATTGGCGACATGGGATATGCTTTCAATTTTCGGGAAATTATTTTGATGTCACTAAGGCGTCGGTGGTGCAATGGTTAGTGTGCGCTTCTCTTGTACAGGAGATCCTGGGTTCGATCGCTGCTCCAACCACCTTAAAATTTATTTCAACGACGGTCACCTCGCTTATTGACGCCGAGAACCTCTCCCAAATTCCTTCATGGGATGTAATGGGAAACCATTTATTTATTATTTAAGGCGATGGGTTTCGTTAGTTAAAACCCCAAAACGAATATGCCTTTAAGACTTGATGACAACTGCAGTGTCTTCCTCGCTGAAAACCGCGCCATCATGAAAGCTACAGAGGAGTTATTTGAGAGTGGCTCGTTTGCTCTAGACACTGAGACACTCAGCTTATCCGGCTTAGAAAGCATAGATATAGAAATTGTTCTATATTCAATTGAATTGTCGGTTTGTAGTCAGGGTTTACCGAAGACTGTGTTTTAAAGGCAGCCTTTGCTGATACGTGGACGCCTCAGCAATGAATTAGTCTTTATCACGTTATGGGGGCTACGGCGTAATTGACCTTCCAATAAATCAAAACATTTACCGGCATGACTACGGACACGGAAAACAGTACGACGGCGACTACCAAAACATATAGGTATCCAGACCTATGCTTGACAATAGGCCAGGTAATCTAACATCTTCCAAGACAGTTGTACTACGTCACAAGTCCGTCCCTGATGGTAAGCACTCCCGTCCTTCATAGCAGAAACAGAATGATCGGCTCCTTGTTCTCAGGGTTCTTGTGAGCTTTGGCAAGGCTGACCGTGCGGCTCTGAGCTACTGGGACGACGAGAATACTCCCATTACTGGTATAATCTCACAGCAGCCAGGGATCGTCACAGAAATGTATTTATTTTCGTTGACTGAGAGTAAGAGAGTTATGCTTTAATTGGTGTTTATTTACTTCAGAATATACCCTCAATACCCAGGATAACCACAGGGCTTGCCGGATAAAAGAATGACCTCTCACGGCACAATGTATTAGCCCATAGGATATAGAGACTCATAGGATAACAAGAGTACCACAGAGTACCACAAACACTAGACAAAGGCATTAGTAAGGACTTTACGAACATTTCTGTAATAGGTTCACTTTTCTTACCTTTCGCCCCTACGGTTGTCACAAAACAGATATTTTTTTCACACGTGTTCCCTTATTGTTATCCAATAATCATCTGTGCCCAGAGGAAATGTGACGACTTCTGATAATAAGACAGCTGGTCGCACAGGGTGACCCGCGATTATATGCGAATTCTTCCGTTAATTAATCTTATTTTCAAAATACAAAACAAAGAAATACTTAGAGAAACACAATGGTGTCGGTAGAAACGAGCTTTTCCGACATCTGTTATTACACTATAAGCAGAGTCAATCTTTAAAATATGCACTTAGTATTGCTGAACAACTGGACCGTCCACTTCTACCCCGAACGTACACCAGGTACAACAATCTGGTAAAAGGCTGCGCTCGTCCGATGAACCTTTGGCTCCCAAGCGGACCAAATTGATCAGTGGAAATGCTGGTCCAAGGTCCTTTGCTGACGTCGATGAGGATAGCTTGGTACTGGCGCTTATCAGCAGGGAAATGAAGACGGCAACATCCCTAATGACAAATGGAGTACCGTGAAGAACGGACAGTCCTCGGTATACTTCGATGTTCGCAAGGAGTTACCGTGTCCACATGCCGACTCTGATGACACAGTCTGTTATCAGGGCCGCATAAAATTAATCCGTTTCAGCTATGAGTGCTCTGTTGTGGGATATCGCTGTGTTCTGAGGAAATTGTGTAAAATTTGAAGATTTCGTCCCGTCTCGGTCCAGGGCCCACAAATGCATTCCGGCAGCAACATCCGATGTGGATTCGATTATAAGGCGGATATAACACTAAAATCACGGTCAATTAGATGACGAACATGGGTATCGCGGGCATTCAGTTTTTATTCCGAATGCAGTCTCTACCTTACCTCGTCAAGTCAGGTGACCGAGTCTCATACGGATTCAATAGGTATTCAGGAGTGGTAAGGGGGACAACATGAAAGATGCTCCACCTGATAACCCTGGTGAAGTACCAGTAGAAGTCACTTGAAGACGAGCTTCATGGCGCCACTGATACTGGTGGTGGTGAAACCTAAACATGGTCCGGCTTCTGCGGGTCAACCTCCACCACTCTAAAGCTGCTTCCATCGCTTTATAAGCTCTCCTGACGCAAGGAGGTACAGATATAGGCCTAATGCAGGAACCATGGTTCTTGATCATACGACGTTTGGGTTTAAGCTGCTTCAAAGTACATTTAACGAAAGTTGTAGGGCTCTTATACTTGCCAGGGCTCTTATACTTGCCTTAATATTTATATTATTCCCTCCTTTAGTAGCGAAGATGGTAGCAGCCAGCTTGGAGTTGGATAATCTCCACCACCCCCACGACTGTGACCACACAGGCTGGTATCAGGGCCGCCTAAAATTAATGCGTTTCAGCTCTGACCGCTCTTTTGAAGGATATCGCTGTGTTCTGAGGAAAATGCGTGAAATTTGGCCTGGTGCGCGATGCCAAAGATGCTCCACCATATAATCCCCGTGAAGAATCCGTAGAGGAACCTACCCTATCGCAAGAGCCTAAGATGCATCCGGAGGATACATCACGGGACTGCATGAGTCACTAGGAGATGAGCTTACGGATATACTGGAGGTTGTGAAATATAACAATGACTCGGCTTCTGCGTATCAACGTCCACAATTCTAAGGATACTTCCACTGCCATAAAAGCTCTCCCAACAGCAAGGAGGAACAGATCTGGTCCTAATCCAGGAACCATTGTTGGATAAGACGCCCGGGTTTAAGCTACTTCACAGTACAGTTAATGGAAGTCATTGGGATTTTATACTTGCCAGAAGCAATCTTAATGTGGCCGTCAGTGGTGCAACGGTTAGTGTGCACGGCTCTTGTACATAAGAACGTGGGTTCGATCCCTGCTCAGACCAACTTACATTTCTTTTGACGACGGTCACCTCGCTTAGTGATGGCGACACTATCGAGTACTTAGCCATGAAAAAGCTTCTCAAAATACCGTTCGGAACCGGTGAAAAATTGTAGGACCCAATCAGTGAGTGTAAATATAGAGAGCGCACAGCTCATTGATTTGTGAGAAGCTCTCCCTAATTCCTTCATGGGATGTAAAGGGAAACCATTTCTTTACCGTACGTAGGATTTTCTTTCGGAGGGCCAAACTTGAAATTTAGCTTGAAAACACCACTACCACTCACTACTGAAGGAAATAATTTGATTGGTGGCGGGACCGTGGGCGCACGTGCCTGCTAGGCAACACGTTACGGCTTCTGCTATTAGACTTAGGTAACTGCCATTCTGGTCGACATTTTTGATTACACTTCGACCGAACCGCTTTTATACCTGATAGATCAGAATGGAAGGGTCGCATCCCTGGACATATGAGATTCGTGAAAATCTATACAGCCGGTTAAAAGCTTGACGATATAGTAGGCTTTGGTGTCTAAGGACCTGGGGCTATTCAGTGCAAAGCGATTGCCGGATCACTGTATTATAGTATACCAGGCGAAAATCTTACCTAGTATGTATGTAGTAGAATGGCTGAGAAGTAATGTTCTGCCTAAAGTGGGAATCAATATTTTCTCTGATAATCAAGTTATCATTAGACCCTGAAAACTGTCATCCTGCATTCCAGAACTGCCTTCGAAAGTTGCTGAAGTCTTAATGGGATAGCTGAATTGTTTAATATTCATCTTATTTGGATGCCGCGCTACAGGGACGTACCAGGAAACTTGCTCGACTGGGGACTACTTTTATGCTCCAGGGGAACTAGAATACTTAGACATACCTCTAGAAACTGCAAGCTTTGCTTGATAGATTGTACCCTCACCAACGGTAAGTGTTCACCAGTTGGGAACTCTGTTCATTCCCAACTGTTGTGGCCCCGCCTAAACTTGTTTTTTTCCCAAAGTTCTAGAAAATTATCCATGTTCAATTCATTTCCGATATTTTTCCTGGAATTGATTAAACCCCAATCAACTTATTAAATGTGAAGTTCTCAAAAATTCCAATAGGTCTAAGGATCACAAATTCTAGTTTGAAAAATAGTCAGTTTTGAAATACAAATATATTTCATCTATTTCAGTTTTTTTCTACAGAAAAATTCATTTAACTAAAAACCCGGTCTAATATCTGAAGTATGTACTCTGCCAAGAAGCTACAACATACCAGACTGTCACCAAGGTCTAAATAGAGTAACTCAGGGAAAATGCCTCAAGATGGCCTAATTTCTGTCAAAATATGAGTGAGAAACAAAAATCATGTACTCCAGTCGGTTGAAAGAAATCGATTTTGAAGAGTAGATACAATAATCATTTGAGGAACAGGTTTATAGACTTCCCGCCCCTTTCCAGAACAAGACTTGCACTGTGAAATCGTGACCGATATTTTTTGCTTCTACCGTCAGTATGTCCTAATTGCTGTGCTACATCATAAATATGTGAAAATATGTGTGAGAAATGAAAATCATGTACTACAATCGGTTGAAAGAAAGCGATTTTGAAGAGTAGATACAATAATCATTTGAGGAACAGATTTATAGACTTCCCGCCACTTTCCAGAACAAGACTTGCACTGTGAAATCGTGACCGATATTTTTTGCTTCTACCGTCAGTATGTCCTAATTGCTGTGCTAGATCATAAATATGTGAAAATATGAGTGAGAAATGAAAATCATGTACTACAATCGGTTGAAAAAAAAAGCGAGTTGAAGAGTAGATACAATAACCGGTTAGAGGAACAGATTTATAGACTTCCCGCCCCTTTCCAGAACCAGACTTGCACTGTGAAATCCTGACTGTTTTACTCCCACCGATAGCGTCCAAGTAGCTGTAATTTATTTTATATTTAGTCCTAAAGTCGTAACACTGTGCAATATATGCTCGGTGGGTGAAGTTCCTCTTGTCTCAAACATCTTCCACTTCAGCTGTCGATGCTGCTACTGTTGGTGTTCCTTTTGCCAGTAGGGTTGTTGTTGGTAAAATCCTTATGCAACAAATTGTACTGGTGAAGTACTTTTTTTCGTCTGTCTGTACTACTCTACGACTCTACTACTATCACAATCTGCACGCTGCCGCTACAACTTCCGTCTCCCCCTGAATAAAGGCATAAAGGACTCTCACATACAAATCCTTGGTACTTTGTGTACAACTTGTAAGTTGGTTTGTTTGTTTATCTGTTTGTGCGAGAGTGTAGTGGTGGTTTGTTGTATAATTATCACAGTTATGTTATGGGAGTGTATGTGCGCGTGTGTGTGTGTGGGTTAGTGTTGGTCGTGCGTGGACGAGAGTATAACAGCAAACTGTTGCGAGAGAAGCAACAATTTGTTGCTGTTGTTATGTTGTCTTTCGTCTGTGTGAGTGTGTCAATTGTGTAAATAGCTTTCTTCATATATATCGATGTGTATGTGTATGCATGTGTGTGTATGGATGTGTAAGAATCTATGTGTGTGTGTATTTGTTTTTACCATTTGTACGTGAATATGAGTGGTAATTTTCCCCAATGGGTTTGAGGACGCATTTAAGTTTTTAAGACTAATCTTAAGAGCTGTTTTGGTGCTGTCGCCGATTTTACCATCGTCGTTAGTTTTAGCTCCTTACATCTGGCTGTGTGTCTTTGTCGTTGTCATTGTCATTGATATAGAAGATGCTGCTGCAATTGCTGCTGTAGTTGCTGATGCTGTTGTTCTTATGTCTTAAGTTGAAGTATAATTCGGTGGCAACCAAGTTTTGTTTTATTTGCTGTTTTTCACTTTTCCCCATTTTGTCTTTTAATATCATGTGGATTTTTTCTTTAGCGGTTACCCAAAATATTTAAGGTGGCGCGCTATTTTGCTTTTTCTACGCCGATTAAGACAACGATGTGAGTTTTGGCAATACGTGTACAGGAGTACAAAAGTGAACATATGAAGTTTGTGACAGGATTCTTAAATAAAACACATGAATATGTTGATAATGTTCATATTATCATGTTGATTATGTTAACGAAATGAGTTGGAACAATTTTACAGCTAAGATTTTGGACTTGTTCAGTGTATTTTCATTGTAGAATTACTGATATGAAGAACTTGAAATTGCTTGACTGTTTTCAATACAATTGTAACTGCTTAGGTACGGCTAAAAATTATGAATAACCAGTAGCAAACAGCAACAGCGAAAAAGAGAAAAGAAGGCATTTCCTTTAACTAACTGCTCAGTTAAGTTATGCTTACGCAGTCAAACGCAGGAATGGAATTTCACAGCATTTCTTTTGCTGCAAGTAGTCAGTTTCTGTTAAGGCTTTCTTTGCTTTGGCTTATCTTTTTTACTGTATAGTTTTTACTGTATAGTTTTGTGGTGTATTGGTAGTGTGCGCGGCTCTTGTGCAAGAGAGCGTGGGTTCGATCCCTGCTCAGGCCACCTTACATTTCTTTCGACGATGGTCACCTCACGTAGTGATGGCGACCCTATCGAGTACTTAGCAATGAAAAAGCTTCTCAAAATACCGTTCGGAACCGGTGTAAAACAGATGCTGTTGTTCTTATGTCTTAAGTTGAAGCATAATTCGGTGTTTTATTTGCTGTTTTTCACTTTTCCCCATTTTGCCTTTTAATATCATGTGGATTTTTCTTTAGCGGTTTCCCAAAATATTTATGGGGGCGCGCTGTGTTGCTTTTTCTTCGATGAGTAAGACAACGATGTGAGTTTTGGCAATACGTGCACAGGAGAACAAAAATGAACATATGAAGTTGAACATATGACCAACAACATCCATTTGTTTTTTTTTATTCTTTAATATTTCGCTGATATTAAACACAATTATTAATTAATTAAATTAAATATCAATTATTAATTTGCATAAAATGCATGGGAAGCCGTCGGTGGTGCAATGGTTAGTGTGCGCTTCTCTTGTACGGGAGATCCTGGGTTCGATCCCTGCTCCAACCACCCTTTAAAATTTCTTTCGACGACGGTCACCTCGCTTAGTGACGGCTACACTATCGAGTATATAGCCATGAAAAAGCTTCTCAAAATACCGTTCGGAATCGGTGTAAAACTGTAGGTCCCAATCAGTGAGTGAAAACTGGAAAGCGCACAGCTCAGTGATTGGAGAAGTTCTCCCCGGTCCCTTCATGGGATGTAATGGGAAACCATTTATTTTATTTTAAAATGCATGGGGAAAAAATATTTACTTTTATATCTCAGAAATGAAATGTCCAATGGAGAAAATATCAAGTTATCCGGAAATTTACTTTTTTTAATAATGGAAAAAAGTGAATTTCGGGTGCTCATTAAACATTATTTTTTGCAAAAAAAATCACCAATCAGACCAAGAAAAAGCTTAATAAATATTATGGGGGCCCTGCACCATCGATTTCAATGGCAAAAAAGTGGTTTACTTACATTTACAGATTCATTTCTATTGATTTTGGAAACGGTGCCTGCAATCGCGATAATATTGAAATTTTGAGATATCGCTGAAACTAAACATAGCTCAAATTTAAAACGCTAAACCGCCTATGGATTTATATCTCGCAAACGGGACTTCCAATCGAGAAATAACCAATTTTAGAGAGTTCCTAAGGCTTTTGATTAACTTGGTCACTATTTCCGATATGTAGACATATGAGTGTTTTAACGATTTTTATTGGAAATTTTAATTTATAGAAGTTGCTCAAAATTTTCGTTGCAAAAATTTTCGTTCTCTTTCGAATTAAATTGTATGCATACTATACAGCCGATCATTATTTTTTGGTGTCTATTGAAAAGTATGGTAATTTCTAGGTTAATAGAATAAAAAGTGGTTTCCTATCTTGTTAACTTTTCCTACAATTATATTCTGCTGCTAGAAACTGGAACAAAATTTCCCATAGCCATTCACTTGGGAGTGGCCGGAAATGATTCCTTCATTGGGCAGTCCAAGCAGCTCACTTCATCCACGCGGTATGTCCTGGGCGATGGCTTTTTCAGAAACTTGCGTTAGCCAGCTAGAGTTGGAAGGCGATATAAATGAGAAGCCTGATTGCTTATGCGATCACTGATAAGGGCGGATCAATAAGTCCGTGACTTTTAGAACTTACCTAGTAGTTATATTAAATGCAACACTGCTCCCATCAAGTAAAAAAAAATGGTATCCCATAACATCCCATGAAGGGATTGGGGAGAGCTTCTCACAATCAGTGAGATGGGCGCTTTCTAGGTTTTACACTCACTGATTGGGACCTACAGTTTTACACCGGTTCCGAACCGTATTTTGAGAAGCTTTTTCATGGCTAAACACTCGACAGTGTCGCCATCACTAAGCGAGGTGGCCGCCGTCGAAAGAAATGTAAGGTGGTCTGAGCAGGGATCGAACCTACGTTCTCATGTACAAGAGCCGCCCACACTAACCATTGCACCACCGACGGCCATCAAGTACCACCAGTTAATAGACTACTGTCAGATTTTGAGCAAGTTCCCTCATTTACTTTGCGTTTAACTGCTGTTCTAAACATACAACCTCGTGCATTTTTTTTTAAATAGAAAAAAGTGAGTTTTTTTAAAATGGAAAAACCGTCAATCAAACCAAGGAAAAGCTTGATAAATACGATGAGGATTCTGCACCATCCATTTCAATACTAAAAAAGTGGTTTACTGACTATCGTTGTGGTCGCACAAGTACAAACGATCTGAGGTCAATACACCCGAAAATGTCGAAAAAATCCACGATATGGTGTTGGCCGATCGAAGAGTAAAAGTTCGTGAGATTGTTGATGCCATAGGCATTTCATATGGTACTATGCTGTCGATTTTAAATGATCAGTTGGGTTTAAGAAAGCTGCCTGAAAGATGGGTGCCGCGTTTGCTCTCAATTTACCATAAACATAATCGTGTGACAACTCCAATGAATTGATTGGAGTTGTTTAACCGCAATTCGAAGGAGTTTTTGAGGCGTGCTGTAACTGTGGATGAAACATGAATCCATTACAACACTCCGGAGACCAAGCAGCAGTCTAAACAATTGGTTTCTCCGGGTGAACCGGTTCCGAAGAAGGCCAAGGTAAGTTTGTCGCCCAATAAGGTGATGGCAACAGTTTTTTTGGGATGCACGCGGGATTACCCAAAACGATTACCTTGAAAAGGGAAAAACAATAAACGGCGAATATTATGCCCACTTGCACCGATTTAACGAGGATTTACAAAAAAACGACGCCCAAGAAAATAGTTATTTTTCATCAAGATAATGCACAGGTGCACACGTGTGTAGTCTCAAAATGCCAAAATTCCATGAATTGTGCTACGAATTGGTAGCTCATCCACCATATTCTCCGGATTTAACCCACAGTGACTATTTCCTATTTCCAAACCTAAAGAAATGGCTCGGTGGAAAGAGATTTAGCTCCAACGATGAAATTATTGAAATAAAAATCCTATTTTTTGGAAGGGACACAAAAATTGAATAAACGTTGCACTAAGTGTATTGACCTAAAAAGGAGAGTATGTTGGAAAATAAAATTTTTTTGCAAACAAATCTGTGTTTCATTCAAAAAGTCACGGACTTATTGATCCGTTTTAATATAATATGTGACTGATGCCACTGAAGCTCATCAAACTATGGGGCATATTCTTTTGTCCTTAGAAGGCGGATCAGCCAAACATATAGCCCAAAGGCGACAGAAACCAAAAGAACAAAATCCAGGTGCGACATATTACATCCTGGTCAGCGTCTGATCCATAATGGGCGGCTGCAATCAAATATCCTGGCAGTAGGTAAAATGCAAAAATCCGGCGAACTGGGTTAGCCTCCCGCCACCGTTCATAGTAGCAGTGAATATACAGAAACGAAAACGAGACCATAAACAACTCTTATTTGTTGACGACTCCCACAAACCTTATAAAGACCACGATTTACGGATATACACGTGGAATATAAGAACTCTATATAGATCCGGTGTGACGGTGTTAGTATGCGCGGCTGTTGTGCGAGTTCGTTCCCTCTTCTGACCGCCTAACACTTCTTTCGATGACGGCCACCTCGTTTGGTGACGACGCCACTATCGTGTAATAAGCCATAAAATAGCTTCTCAAAACGCCGTTCGGAATCGGTGTAAAACTGTAGGTCCCAACCAGTGAGTGAAAACTGGAAAGCACACAGCTCAGTGATTATCCCTTCATGGGATGTAATGGGAAAATATGTATATTTTAATATAAGTCCGGTGCAAGTATTCAATTGGCAGATGTCCTCGAAAGTTATAAGGCTGACAATACCGCTATCCAGGAAATCCGATGTACAGGACATGGCTGCATATGGGAGAAAACTTGCATATAAGAAAAAGCACGCATTTTTGTAACTCATTTGTAGTTGGCAAAAAGACTGCGACATCTAGTCTCTAGGTTCAATCCTGCGACTGAACGTATAGCCATAATCCCCCCTTTAAACGCGAAATATTTTTATATTTCCCTAATTTGTGTGAATGCCCCGACAGAAGAGAAAATTGATGATGCCAAAGACATATTCTATAAGAGCCTAGAAGAAACGTATGACCGCTTCCCTGGCCATGACATTAAGATTGCACTAGGAGATGTTAATGCTAAAGTAGAAAGGGAGAATGTGTTTAATCCAACTACTGGCAATTTCAGTCTACATGCTAATAGTTCCGACAACGGTATGAGACTGATTGACTTTGCCGCGGCAAAAAACATGGTCACTAGTGGTACAAGATTCCAACACAAAGACATCCTATTTGGGTATCCCCTGATCAAAGAACGAAGAACCAAATTTATCACGTTGTAACTGATGGAAGGCACTCATCCAGTGTAATGGACGTACGAGTGATCAGAGGAGCTAACATCGATTTTGAGCACTACCTGGTAGCACCAAAGCATCGCACAAGATTAAGTAGGGCGAAAATCGTACGAAACCAGACGCAGAGAAAGCTGGACATCGGAAACCTGCAATTACCAGAGGTAGCCGCAGCCTACTCAAGAAAGCTCTCGTAACGTTTGGCACAGAACCCAACCCCTCCCGATGACGATCCTGAAGAGCAGTGGAAAAAACTGCCGGGAAAACAGTACTTGGCTTTGAAAACCCGTTTCGTAACAAACCATGATACGATGAAGCGAGTCGCACTGCAAATGATGAAAAACTCCTGCAGGTACGGCATTGCTTCAGTCAATTGCAATGCGAGCTGCGACTGAGCAGTATAGAGAAAAAAAGAAAGGAGGTAAACCGTCTCTTTCGGAGTGAGAACCTGCAGTGGAGAAAGCATGAGAGTGAGAAAATTGAAACATACAGAAGGAAAAAAGCTGAAACGCGTAAACGCTCGCTGACCTGGTACCAGTGTGGCTGTAAAAAAAATGGTTTCCCATTACATCGCATGAAGGGACCGGGGAGAACTTCTCACAATCACTGAGCTGTGCGCTTTCCAGTTTTCACTCACTGATTGGGACCCACAGTTTTACACCGATTCCGAACGGTATTTTGAGAAGCTTTTTCATGGCTAAGTACTCGATAGTGTCGCCGTCACTATGCGAGGTGACCGCCGCCGAAAGAAATTTAATGTGGTCAGAGCAGGGATCGAACCCAATATCTCAAGTAAATAGGCGCGCACACTACCCATTGTCCCACCGACGGCCAAAAATAAGACTGTCGCCTTGCCTGAGGCCTCGCGTAGTTTCGAAAGGTTCGGTAAGATCCTTACCAACTTTCACTGCGGATGTGGTGTTCGTCAAGGTCATCTTGCAAAGGCGTATGAGTTTTGCATGTATACCAAGCTCAGACATTGCCCTCGTATCGAGCTATCGAAGGCCATTTCCCTCGTATCGAGCTACCGAAGGCCGCCTAATAATCGACAAATAGATGATAGGTGTCGATTTGTTTTTCGTGGGTCTTCTCTAGGATTTGGCATAGCGTGAAAATCTGGTCAGTTGTCGATTTTTCAGGCCTAAAACCACACTGGTATGGTCCAATCAGGTCAGCGATAATTGGTTTAGTCTTTCGCACATTATACTCGATAGAACCTTAATTGCGATGGATTAAAGTCTTATTCCACGGAAGTTGTCACAGAGACTCGGGTCGGCTTTTTTAAATATGGGACATATTACACTGAGACTCTAAACGCCGGGCATGCATTCTTCTTCTTTTCTTTTGTTCATGCATTCATATAACCACATTTTGCTAACGAGCTGATCCATGCATCTTATCAGCTCATCGCCGCCAGCCTTAAACAACTCCGCCGGTAATCCATCGGCTCCTGCGGCTTTGTTGTTTTTAAGCCGGGCAATAGCTGTTCCGACCTCGTCTTAGTTAGGAGGGGCCAATCGACGCAGTCGTCCAAATTTTGATGGATTGTCTCGTCACTAGATATCTCAGATACCAATAGCGCAGAGAAATGATCTCTCCATATTCCCAACATGCTCTGCACATCTGCGATGAGATTTACGTCCTTGTCTTTACAGAAGAGGGGCCCTGAAGCATGTCCATTAGCCCCGTTTTTGATTTTTTGGTAGAATTTTCGTGCTTTGTTCTTCCTTCTGTATGACTCAATTTTCTCACTCACGCGCTTTCTCCACTGCCGTCTCTTACGCCTAAAGAGTGCATATCCGTAAATCGTGGTCTTTATAAGGTTTGTGGAAGTCTTCAACAAATAAGAGTTGTTTATGTTTTCTTTATCGTTTCTGTATATTCACTGATATTATGAACAGTGGCGGGAGGCAAATCCATTTCGCCGGATTTTTGAATTTTACCTACTGCCAGGATATTTGATTGCAGCCGCCAATTATGCACTATGCCCAGGATGCACTATATCGAACCTGGATTTTCTTCTTTTGGTTTCTGTTCGCATTTAGGGCATATGTTTGGCTCATCCGTCTTCTAAGAACAAAAGAATAATCCCAATATCTTTATGGGCTTCAGTGACATTAGCCACCAACTAAACTTGAGACGCATCAGTGGTCGCATTGCCAATCAGGATGCTCATCGGAAGGCCTTAACTTCAGCGACTAGAACAAAATATTCTAACGTTGCCCGAGAGCCAGCACGTGGAGCAAAAAAGGCATAGACATATGACTGAGAACTGAAGGCTCCCAATCTTTGGCTCCCCCGTGTCCACTATATTGGCAACAATTTTAGGGTAAAAAAACACGATCTCACAAATGTTTTGGATTGTTTGTGACAGAAGTTGTCACCAGAAGTTGCCATCTCTTTTGTACTACCTTCATCAAACCATTCATATTTGTACATTTATATTGAATGGAAGTTGTTATTTTCCTTGCTAGATTATAAAGTCTGTAAGCAATTGATACCTGATACTATTTGCCAAAGGTGTAGTGAGCAAATGTATAGTAGAATCTGCAGAAGTAATCACAGTTTTATATAATGACTAGAAGTAGAACTGCCTCGGTATCTTTCTTCAATAAAATTCATTCACAAAGCTTTCTAGTTATTGACCCTTCCCTATAATGATATTGAGCAACATCATCTATATATCTTTGCGATTAAAATATTCTCCTAAGAAAATTCAAATTTTGAGTCACCTTAATTTGAACACGCACCCCTCTGTATTTGTGTGCTGTGTACTTTCTGTTGAATTATGTTCGAAAGTTTTTATGTGATTTTGTTATTATTTTTTGAATTTTTATTGCCGCAAAGAATTTTTGTTAATGAAAGTTCATCGGGGCGTATGAATATTGTCGGTTTTATGTGTTAAGTATCCGCGTGCGCCTTAAATCATTAATGAAACCAAATTGAATTTCAGCAATTATTGACTGGAAGAATTAAAGAGAGCACGTGAATGAGAGAGGGGCAGAGAGTAAGTGAGAGAGAGAGTGCGAAGAAGCGAGAGGATGAGTCTTACGAGCGGAGGGCTTACAGAGCATGGTGTACATATCTAAATACAATTATAACAATTCAACAATTCTTAAACAAATCTAAGAAATAAATAAAGGAATAATGGAAAATACTTGCATTCATCAGAACAAAATGACAGACTAAAAGAATTTATTTTACCGCTGGGAAAAGGTATTAAGTTACTCGAGAAAAAATTTTATTTTATAAATAAATTCTTTTACGTCTGGCAGATAGTGGTAATGTTAGACTTTGTCGACAACGTAGGTGAAAGAAGTTTAAATCCTTTAAAGTATCCTTAACAATAGTCTCGGTGAGTCAATGCCAGTAAAGGACATCAAAAGCGGTTGTTCAACTTAAGTTAGAGTTTAGTTTGAACAATGCAATGCACACAATTGCACAATTGGCTCGTCTCTGTCATTTGTTTATATGGATGGATAGTTTGGGATTGAAATTACAGTGTAATATAATAAATTACAATGTAAGTCAAAGATACAGAATATGACCCTTATACACGGTGTCTCAGTAAGAAAAAACGTTTTCACTTTAAAATAAAAACACGTATTTTTTGAGATAGTTGTGATTTTTTTATTGGATGATTAGTAGATGTGGCTGTATCTCACCGACGAGGCGTTGGATCTCGAATTTCAGCTCATAATTGTTTCTTGTTTAGTCACACACTCCCGAGATTTCACAAAATCCCAATGAAAACATCACATGATCTTGGTGGCCCCTTGACATCAGCATTTCTTGAGATAAGTTGTTCTGGATATCGTTGCTGTAATAAATCGATTGTTTCATGCGCGGTGTGGCAGGTGGCACCGTCTTGTTGAAACTACATGTCGTCCTGATCCATGTCGTCCAGTTGAGGCCACAAGAACTCCGTTATCATGGTGCTGTAACCAATGCCGTTCACAGATTTCGGGCACGTCTTCAAAAAACTAAGGGCCAATCACTCCGCCTGACCAAAATTCGCACCAAACAGTTGTCCGTTGTGGGTGCATTTGTTTCTCATGGATTGCATGAGGACTTTCTGCGCCCCAAACAATTTGTGTATTCACGAAGTCATTCACATGGAAATGAGCTTCGTTGGAGAAGATGACTTTTTTTTGAAAAATTGGCAATGACTTCACTTTGCTCCATTACCCATTGAATGAGTAAGCCGAAATTTGTATGCATGAAGGTAGATATCTTTTGTCAAACTTCGCTCCGTAGTATTTCGTGAAATTTGAAGTTATTGAGGACGATGCCGTATTGATGTTTTCGGCGACTCTCTCGTTTACAGCAGCAATGTTTTCAAGAGACCGGCCGGTACGTTGGCGCACAGTAGTCTTACTGTCCATCAGCGACACCAGTTTCTTCAAATTGTTTGACCACTCTTCGAATGGTTGACACATTAGGTGCACTTTCTCGACTGAAAATTCTTTGAAGCTTGCGAGCGATCTCAGCATAACTTTCCAAATTTTTGTAATAAGTTTTCACAATTATAACGCGTTGTTCTTTCGTAAAGCTCTTCATTTTTATAATCGGAATAAAAATAATGTGACAGTGCCAAATTTCAAGGTTGCCACTCGCACAAAACACAATTACACTAAATTTCAAAAGTGCAATCTCACTGAGACACCCTTTATTTAGCTACCATCTTTTCCTTCCAACATCTTCAAGATATGAGGTGCGTATATTTGTTTTATCGAAATATCCGCTTCTGAAGATGTTGGAAAAAATCCAACAAAACGTTGAGCAAACAATGAAATAGACCAGATATATTTATTAATTTTAATAACACTTGACCTTACTAGCCTGTGGGAATATACAGATTACATACAAATGTTGCCAAAAGATTTCAGTCCGTTTGATGTCTCTAGGCTGTTAAATCGAAAAACGCATAACAGAGAGAATTCTGTCCCCCAGCCGAGTAGTCCTTATGTGGAATAAGACATATAACTTGAAAACATCAACAAACACTATTCTTTCCTTCTTCATACATCCAAAGGACAAGTTTTGGATGTCCTTTGCCGCAAAAACCGTTTTTTTTGCATTCAAATTCTTTGTTTGCTGTATCAGCTGAACTGTATCAGTCGAAGTCGTTTGTATTGGGGTACCGAACTTTCAGTTACCTTAAAAGTGTTATATGCATTAACTTTTCCTGGAAGCATAGAAAACGTTTGTGAACACAAGTATATCGAACGCATGCACTCAAATGTGAACTCTCTTTCTTAAACGAAATAGTTTGTATTGAGTTACCGAACTTTAATTTACCTCAAAAGTGTTATATTGATTTACTTTTGCAGGAAACAAAGGAAACGTTTATGAACACAAGTATAACGAACGCATCCATTCAAACGGGATCTCTCTCCCTCTCTTGAATGAAGTCGTTTGTATTGAGTTACCCAACTTTGATTTAACTTCAAAATGTTATATTGATTTACTTTTACGGGAAACATAGAAAACGTTTGTGAACACAAGTATAACGAATGTATCCACTCAAATGTGATCTCTCTCTCTCTTGAATGAAGTCGTTTGTATTGAGTTACCGAACTTTAATTTACCCCAAAAGTGTTTTAATGATTTACTTTTGCGGGAAACATAGAAAAACGTTTGTGAACACAAGTAAAACGAACGCTTCCA